>JAQZBX010001527.1:59474-82007 GCA_029593785.1 Cabassous unicinctus
TTTTTTTTTTTTTTTTTTTTTTTTAAAATTACAGCTTTGAGGCATTTTATTATAAAAAGTTGGTAATCATACATAAATTTATATGAACTTAAAATTCATCATATATTTACTTCATTTCTTAGCTTGACCTTCTAGTAAATCTTTAGCTTCATTGATTTTGGCTGCTAAGTAAGGATATCCTCCCTTGTCTGGGTGATTTAAGAGCATAATTCGTCGATGAGCATCTCTTATTTTTCCTTTATTGGCAGTAGGGCTTACACCTAGTATTAATGCTGCCTCCCGTTTTGTCATTTTGGGCTCAAATCCACCTCTGTAATAGCCACCACTGAAGGCAGATTTGGGAAGACTTTGAAAAACTTGTTTTACGTGAGGTTCCATATGCTTCATGGCTTGCAAAACATAACGGCCTCCAAATCCTGCAGCAGCAATGGTCAGTCCAACTGCTACCACTGTACTGGCCATAGTTCTGGCTTGGCTCCCTTGCCTCCAGCGGGAGCACAGTTCATCCCAGCCGAAAGGCCACAGCCACCCACGCTTCTACCAAAAAGCGACACCCACACCTCCAGCAGCTATCTCATCTTCTTTTTAAGAGGCACCGGGAACTGAACCCAGGACCTTCCATGTGGGAGGGAGGCACCCTGTAGCTTGAGCCACCTCTGTTCCTCACTTATTGTGTCTCTCATTGTGTTTCCTCTTTGTGTCTCTTCATTGCATAATCTTGCTGGGCCATCTTGTTGCTGCCATACCAGCCTATCATGTCAGCTCACTGTCCTGCTTGTCTGGGAACTGAACCCGGGACCTCCCAAGTGGTAGGTGGGCGCCCAACTGCCTGAGTCACATCTGCTTCCCTGCTGCAGTTTTTTGACAAAACTAATACTTCTTATTTTCTGCCAAGCAATGGAAGATTGCTTGACCTTTATTATTATCTGCTTTAATTCTCACAACAACCCTTTAAAGTAGATCCTATTTTTTCCTCAATTTTAGAGAGGAGGAATCTATAAAATAAAGAGTTATTGAGGGTAAATTACCCAAACCACTCGGCTAGTATATAATGGAATGAAATGTAATTGGAATGCAAACCTTTCTACTGGAGTGAAAAACAGTCCAGAGGCCATGGGTTCTAGTTTTCATACCTAATTAAGAAAGCCAGGGTGATTATCTCAGCTTTTCCAAATCTCCATTTTCTCTTTTTTAAGAGGGAATAACAAAGCCTACCATCTTACCACCAGATTTTCAAGAGGATCAAAAGAGAAAATATCCATGAAAGTATTTTGAAAACCACAGAATGCTATACAAATGGAAGTGATTATTATTACTAGTAAACTGATATTGTTAATTTTCACAGGGCACCGATGTATTATTGCAAAATCAGTTCTCTAAATGAGCCTCATTGTGATTTTCTTTGCTCTGATTAGACAAGGTTAAAGTGGGAGAAAAACAAAAACAAAACTAAAACACTCTCCAACTCTATTTGAACTCAACAAATGCACTGCCAGGAATTATGCCAGGAGCTGGTGATAAAGCAGTAAAGACGAAAGACATGCTGTCTGCTCTCAGGGAGCTTGCAGTTTAGCTTGAAAGATTGAATATACAAAGGGACAATGCTCTCTGACCCATAAGCTTTACAGGAACCAATCCAGGAAGCCAAACCTCAACCTCTGTAGCAATCAGCCTTAAATGGCAAGGAGGACGTGACTGCTTCCCTAACTTTTGTCCTGCTTCCAACTTAGGACCAACGAGAGAAAGCCAGCTATGCTCCCCTTCACCAATCGCTTCAGATGTCTCACTTGTAGTTAGCCTGTCTATAGCCTCCCTGTGCCAACAACCTCCAGTCAGGGCATATCTGAAGCATTCCCTTTTTTTCCACTATAGCTTTTATACTACCTCGTCTGCCTTTCGGTCTCTGCCAAACGCAAGTGATGGTGGCTAACTTCCTTGCCACCTAAGCTCTGAATAAATAGCCATTGCTTGCTCTCTCATTTGGGTGGTCTTCATTTATTTCTGCAGGCTCCACACTGTGACCTTCTAAATACACTCAAATCAACAGGTGCTTATCAAGCAACTACTGTCTAGACCCCATAGAGTGCTGCTTTTCAAACTGTAGTAGACATCAGAATCACCTAGAGGGTCTGAGAAAATACAGATTCTTGGGCTCAATGCCCACATGTTCTGATTTAGGAGCATGGGGTAGGGTCTGATATTCTGCATTTCCACCAAATGCCCAGGTGATGCTGATGCAGCCGGTTTTCAGCTCACACTTTGGTTAATACTATAATAGGGATAGAAATGCTAGGACACAACCTCTAGCCTCAGTGTGCAATGTTCACTAGAGAGACAAAGTCTGGTTTGAAAAGTTAATGGTAAAACGGGTAGTGTAGGCAGGGCCCTTTCAGTCAGAAGCTTGCGGCAATTATTTCAGCAGCCTTCCCGTTTCTCGATCTGTATTTAACAGAAGCATCAGCCATTTGCGTATGCGCTCTTGGATCTGTTTCTCGCCCTTCCCCTGCTGTGCTCTGTAGGGAAGGAGCCTGACCCACACACCCCTTGTTTCCCAGACTTCCTTGCCAGCTGGTTTCTAGTAGGAGACACTGGTAAGAGACTGGTGGGAAGGAGGGGGGTGAGCGTAGTATTTCCTCCTGCTAAGCTTTGGGAGGCCTCTCTGGGAGGGGCAGCAGTCGTATCCTTGTAGTTCTAGCCTGGCAGCAGTCCCAGCTACTGGACTCTAGTAACAGCACCTCCTTCCTTGGCCCTTCATACCTGAGGGCTGGTAATCTCTGAGTGATCTCACTGCCCCTAGTTATCCTCGATTAAATTCCTAGTATCGAACGACCTGGCCAAGTTCTGTTTTCTGGACCAAACCCTCATTGAAAAACTATGTTAACATTTGAATAGTTTCCCTTTCAGGAAACAAAACAAGACAGGATTTTGTAGCTCCAAAAGTGTAGGCTGCTTTAGATCTATAACTATTGTGAAGGCTTCATTTGCCACAAATTATTTGGGATGGAAGAACAGTAATTAATAAAATTAATGTAACAAGGTTTTTCCATTGTGGTTTTTCCACTAAAATTTTAGTTTAGTGGAAATGTGTTCTCAGCTGGACAACACTAAAGGCTGTATACTATTTTGTAGCTGCTATGTATGGGTGCTGTCCCAAACAATAAAAAAAAGAGAAGAGAAAAATGAAATTATCTGTAACAAGAACTGAATAATAGTAAATGTAGAAATATACAGGCTATGTTAAGCAAAAGCAATTTAGTAAAAATTCTAAAACTCTAGCATTTATGGAGCTATTTGAAATAACTTTAGCTGGCTTTGGGCAAAACAAGTGACAAAACATGTTAAAGCATTTCTTAAGAATTTGACAACCTGGTGACGGAGGAAAGCTACAGAAAGAATAAATATTCTTACCTGACTCCAAAGGGGAAAACCCGGAGTTCAAAAATGGGATTAAAGATTTTAAAAAATGGATCTTTGTCTCAGGAAATAAAATTAATTTCAATCAGATCATTACAGTATTTTCCTCCTTCATTATTTGAGGCTGATCTGGCAAGTAAACCCATAGGACACATTTGATGCTGATAAGTCGCTAGATTAAGTGGTCCAAGAATTCTTTTCAATTTCCAATTTCTTTGACTTGTAACACAATCAAGTGATTTATAATGGGATGAATAATAGAATTACTTTGAAGAGATGCTACTCATATTTAATTTGTATTTGATTGACTTAAACCTAGTCGTTTTAAAAAGCTTTCTGTTCACTGAATTATTTTCTGCTACATGGTGGATACTCTCTTACTTGTCTACTGTGATACGGTTTTGTTTGGACTGGTCTCATTATTCTGATATTTAAAACCAGAGGATGCTAAAGCTTCCCTTAGTATCAGCAACATAGTTAACTCTCCTGCTTTCTTGACTTGAACAATCAGGCTCATAAAAATCCTACTTGCAACGCAAATATCTGACTAACCGTAATTCTATGTACCATTCTCAGTGGTCATGACTTTCTTCTCACTCAATGTACTGCTTTAGTATGAGCAGACAATATCACTATCTTCTCTAGCAAAATATTCTAGAATGAGGAACAACAAGGGCAATTCCCAGGAAAATGAAAGTAAGTGATACACCCGGGCAATGTGGATACTCAATGTAGTTGGGACACTGGTACGAATGGAAGGAAGTACTAAATTCTGTTGGGCAAAATGACGTATTTTGATTTTGAAATATCTTAATTTTGACCCCCTGCTTTTTTATTCTCAGATAAGAAAAGAATAGAAGGACATCCCTGGAGAACTATGGCTTTCTGGAAAAAGCACTTTTGGTTTCAAAATATCATTGAATTTGTGCCCGGAGCGTCGTTGAGGCAGACCTTTGATGAAAGAAAATGAAATCTCTAGTTTTGAGCGTTCTTTTTCTCAGGAAAAAAAGCTTAGTAGAAACACAAACTAGAAAATGAGAAATGCATGATCTTGGATCTTAGCATTTTTCAAAGTTAGTGTTAGGTAGGAACAAGCAAGATAAGAATTTCAGGCTCTATTGGAAACTCTCCAAATTCATATTTGTCCCACGCTGACCTTGAGACTTGAAAACGAATGCAGGTTGTAGTTGTGGGCTCTCTAGCGGGGCATGGAACTCCATCAATCAAAAAGGTGCTCCTTCCCCCTGCAGTGACCATTCAGCAGACACCTCTTTGGCCTGACATGCTGTCTACTGCCTTAAAAACCACATCACACCAGAGAAAGCAAGAAGCAGCAAGTATCAGGTGGATTCTCATACTTATTATCAGTGAATCAGTAACCCTTTCTAAAGGAAAAATGGATACTCTAATACTCAAGCATGAATTCCCTTTATTTCCCCATTCTGCAGAGGAAAAGAGGTGACGACATCACTACTAGGCCCTTCTGGTTGGTTGAAAAATGCCACTAGTCAAATCTTGTCAAGTCATCAACACCCCTCCTATGCCTCCTTTCTGCTGGTGCTTCTACCCCCACCACCTACCAGCCATTGATATGGAGATGTAAGCCTTGGTTTATTTGAGTGGTCATGGGTCAATGTTTCTCTGAATGAAAGGCAGCTGCACTATTTTGGTCACACTCTTCCATTCAGCGATTCTAATACATTGGTTTTTGACTGGGGGTGATTTTGTTCCCCATGAGATGTTTGACAATGTCTGGAGACATTTTTCATTTTCATGACCCGCGAAAAGAGCTGCTACCAGCATCTGGTGAGGAGAGACCAGAGATGCTGCTAAATATCTGTAGTGCACAGTACAGCTGCACACAAGAAAGAATTTTTTGGTCCAAAATGTTAATAGTGCCATAGCTAGACGCCCTGTTCTAACAGAACCAAGGGATCTCTCTTTAATAATCACTTGTCTAGGGAGCTTGTGCTTCACCTTGTTATAAAGTAGGAATTGTAGAGGACAGTTAGTTCACATGAACTCTATACCGGGGCACTCAAGGAAGCTACTTGGGTTGCTTTGAAGAAGCACAAAATTCTTACTTCACTGCTTGGCAGCATATAACAACTGGCCTCTTACAGTTATTGCTTTACTGGCAAAGTGAAACAGACTTATATTCAAATGTCATAGAGATTAGAATTTTCTTTAAAGAAGGAAGATTTTTTTTTTGGTGGGGGGGAGCATGTCATTTTTCAGATTATACAACAACTAGAAGCTGGCCTCATGTTATCCCAGGGCCACACAGGTCTGAGAACAGTTAGAATAGGTTTGAACTTTCCAATTTCCTCTCGGTGGTTTATCAGAGCTTCCAATATCCTTTCATACTAAATGTATCCAAGATAATCAGATTTTCACTGAAGTTTCTTCTCCTCCCATTCTAAAACTGAGGCATTTGTTGCCTGAGTTCTTTTTCCCTCCCCAGAGTAATCATAATACCTAGCATTTATTGAGCATGTACTATGTGCCAAAAACTCTTCTGATAATTTTACATGTTTGGTCTCGTTTGATACTTAAACAACCCTATGAGATGGAATTAAAGGTATCCTATCTTACAGTTGAAGAAAATGAGGCAGAAGGAGCCTAAGCATCTTGCTTCAAGTTGCACAGCTAAAAAATGGAGGTGTGGGGTACAAATCTATGGAGTTTGGCTCCAGAGCCAGCATCCTTCACTTTTATGCTAATGCTTAGTTTAGACGATTAGATACTCCCTCTCTTTCTCCCCTGATATATTTTCCCTCTTTCCCTTAGAAAATTTCTATTCAGTATGAATTTATCCACAATCAGGTTAGTTAAAGGGACAGGAAGAATAATAAGGGAATGAAATAATCTGCTCAGTAGAAACTCAAACATTTAATGCATTTGAAATTAAATTGAAAAAGATAGGACCCTGGCCACACGTGAATGTCACGTGAGCTGCTCTACTTAGAATCCCCACCCACAGCCACATTCCTCTCCAGGCTCACTCAGGTTGGAATCCCTTTTCAGGGTGATAGGCTTTGTAGTACTCCACATCAGCCTTCCTCACCAGGCTGAGAACTCACATTACCTTTCAGGAATATTTCCTACCACTCCTCTGCTCACAAGTCACCCAAGCTTCCTATCAAAGGACGAATTCATCTCCATCTGGGCAATTTTCTATGTTCTCTGCCTAGAATACCATCTCTCCCTTTCCTACATACTCAAAGTCTCTCCATCTGTCAACTCCTAGCTCAAGTTCTACTTCCTTCAAGTCATATTTCCCATCTTCTTGGTTCTTCTAGTACTTGTCCACACTGCTCCTTTGGCTCTTAATTCTATAGAGTATTATCTCATAGGATTAAAGAGCACTATACATGAATATCTCTTTTCTCCTGAGTTATTCTCGAAAGTAAGGAGAATATCTTACTTTCTTGTATTCTCCAAAATATTGAATAGTGCCCAATAAATATTCTGTAAATGATTGAATAAATGACAATGAATGAATGCAGTTTGGTGGCAATAGACTGTATTCATTTCTTGGATGTTAAAACAAATACCATGAAATGGGTTGGCTTACCAACAGGGATTTATTGGCTCACAGTTTCAGAGGCTAAAAGGCTTCCTTTCTCCCAGGGTTGGCATCATCTGGCTGGCCAGCAATCTTTGGGGTTTCTTGGCTTTTCTGTCACATGACAATGATATGCGGCATCTTCTCCTTTCTCTTTGGGGTTCTGTTGACCTCCAGCTTCTAGCTGGTCCTCATGGCTTTTCTCGTGCTTATAAGGACTTCAGCCTATATTGGATTAAGGCCAGCCCTCATTCAGGTCCAGGGGTTGAGACCTGAACATGCCTTTTGTGTGGGACATGATTCAATCCCCAACATGGACTAATCTGGGTTCTAAAGACTGAATCTAGATACTTGGATAAATCAAAACCTAGTTTAAAAAAAATGCTTTCACCCCCTCCTCACTCGTGACCCTTTTTACTATTGTAATCGCAAGCACCTTCAAATATCATGGAATATTCAGCTTAATGTTGTGGTGAAAAATAAGGAAATACTCAAACAAAAACATATTATCTTTAGGCAGCTGTTAGCATCAAAATGCGAGAAATGCTTCTTTCTTTTTATTTTGTTTTGCAGAAGAGTCATAGTTTATACATTGTGTGTTACCTTATTCTTAGTTACCGTATTCTTAGTTACCTTCTACAAGAAGGGGATGTTAGCTTAATTGAACACTCATGTATGAAAATTACTCTTAACAAAAGGTGCTGGGGTGCCTTACCAGCGTGTGTAACCACACACACACACAGAAACACACACAGACACACACAAATAGAATAATTTTTTTTCTCCTGTGGCATTCAGGCCAAACCAGCTTTAAATTGACATTCTTCCCTAAACTTGCCTTTATTGCTAATAAAGTGCTAAAGATGTGCTAGGAATGTTGCTAAATAAAACAATCTATTTGGGGGTAAGAAAGCAACTGTGAACCCATGTCATTTGATGTGCAGCCCTAAGTACCCTGTCTTACCCCTTCCCTAGCAGACAAATTTACTGTGGAGAATTAAATCTGAGAGGAACAGTAACATGTCTGTGGAAGGCAATAGGAATGCAAGAACAGAAGAATTCTGATTTTAAAACCCAATTACAGCCCATGGGGATTCACACTTGAATGTGGAGAAAGGCAAGAAAAATTGCTCATCAATTGCTTTTTGCCAGCCCATCCCAGAAAGGAAAGGGGAAAAAGTTGGTCCCCCAGGATAAGCCACCAACAATTTCTATTGAAGAAATCCACTGATAGAGAATCAGATTTAGAGAAAGGACAATTAGCTAAAGAGTCCGACAGCTTACAGTAATTTCACATTTTTAAGAGGACCAGAAAACAGGCTAAATTCTTTGAAGGCTCCTTGTTCTGGCTGCCTTTATCTTCCTGATCCCCTCGCTATAGTCTGTCAAGGATTTACTCTTTTCAAGCTGACTGCACAATTAGTGACCTCACTGGAGACTCTGCTGCAGTGAGGGCACTAATAGTTCTGGATGTTTACAGAAAGCAGGCTGCTCCTGAGAAAGTGGCTCTGACATAGGCAATCAGAAGCCATTCTTACTTTTACAGTTACAGAGCTGGTTTTGTAAGACAATCGTTTTATTTCTGACAGTGAACAGCAGAGATTTAATGGCAAGTCTGTTGCATACCACAGTAGCAGCCGTAGTAGTCCAACTGATTCTAGGACACCAAAAGCAAACTTTCACTTTGACAACCTCTGAAATAAAAAGCAAAAGGCACTTAAAATCTCATCAGGAAAAAGCCCAAACCCAAAACTCGTAGCCTAATGCAGTGAATTTGTTTTATTTCATTGATGACTTTTCCCAGAAATGGAGCTTGTTTGACTAATGCTTCCAGCTTCAGAAGCCCAGTTGAAAAGAAGAGTAAGCAAGAGAGAAAGGGCAAAGGGGACACACAGTAACTGATATACTCTGAGCAGACAGTTAATAGAAGAAAACCGTATATTAAAGAGTTAACACTGCAACATGCTAACAACACTATTGTCACAGCACTTTATTAAAGTGACATAAAAATCTGTTTGAATTTTTCTGGGAGAGCTCAGTTGTGTATCACCACAATCCTCTTATAAACCGTCTTGGTTGCAGAGAATACGAATCTTTATAGTCAGAAGTGCAAGTCAGGCAGTAGACTGCTATTCGTGTCTTCCAAATCAATGTTCTCCTTCTTCCTGGGACATGGCTACCAGCTAGAGACACCATTTCTCAGCCTCCTCACCGCTAGATACAGCTGTAAGAGTAATGGTAATGGAATGTGAGTGGAATGGATGGGTGCAATTTCTGCCTCACTTGCTTAAAACTGCTTGTCCTGGACCACCTCACTTGTCCCTTTCTGCAGGAATGGCTGAGGCTGTGACCAAGCTTCCACCATGCAGATGAGGTTAACATGAAGAATGGGGCAGCAAGTAGCAAGGAACCTATGCCTCTAAATGACCTTGGGGAGGATGGTTGTCTTTCCAGCTTAGGCCAGTCAAGCCATTAAATGGGGCAGAAAGCAATGTCTTATGTCATTTACCTTGCATTTTAGGATCTTTTTGTTAAAGGAGCTTAGCCTTTGTATTACCTAATGTAGGATTCTTTGACTAAACCTGCACAATTTCAAAACACCATCTGTAACCATCTACTGCTGTATTCTTCACCTAGGATCTTTGTGCAGATTTTTAGCCAATCAGAGAAGACTGGAAAATACTCTCCAAGGCCAGTTTTTTTCAACAGCGGATGGGATCCAGTCATTAATTTATTATTACTTAGTGGGGTGGTTTGAAGCTCTATGTACCCCAGAAAAATATGTTCTTAAACCTAATCCATTTCTGTGGGTGTGAAATCATTGTAAGTAGGACCTTTAGATAGGTTACTTCAGTTACCATGTGGCCCGCTTCAATCAGGATGGGTCTTAGTCCGGTTACCAGAGTCCTTTATAAGTGGGATGACATTCAGGCAGAGAGAGAGAAAGGCACAGAGAGAGCATCCAGAAGCTGAACGTCGAGGGAATCCAGAGGAGAAGGAAGAGACTAGGAGACGCTGTCCTGTAGCTCGCCATGCGACAAGCTAAGGATCAAGACTTGCTGGCAGCCAGCACCAGAACGCCGCAGTTTTCAGGGAGAAAACAGCACCTCGATAATGCCTTTGATTTGGACTTGCTTTCAGCCTTAAAATCGTGAGCAAACAAATTCCTATTGTTTAACCCAACCCATTTCATGGTATTTGCTTGAGTGGCCAAGAAAACGAAAACACTTAGTTCTAGTCCGTTTGCAATTTTAAAATTTACCAGTCTAGTTATTACCTTTACTATAACAGCAGCCATGGCCATTATGTACAGGTTGGCATTTCTTCTTGCAAACTTGGTATGTGAGGTTTCTGCGTGATTTCTCTGCCCATTGGGAGTGCGCACACACAGCCATTGTGTGTGCTGTCTCATAAGAACAAACAATAAAGAAACGTGGCAGAGTGCCTATTTGTCATTCCTTTGAAGCTGGCACTGATATATGCTGGTCTATTAGTAAGGAATATGGTTCCATTACCAGCAAGAAGGAAAGAAGTGTTTCAATTCAGAATTTTGAGGGTGACAGGGATTTGGAAGTGCAGGTAAAGTTCATATTGATTTAGTATAAATAAATGCAGTGTTTTGCTTTCAAGTATAGTATTTTTTCCAGGACTTGGTTTCAAAAACCTTTGAATTTATTTTATGTTTCTCTTAGTTACATAAAACTAACAATTCACTAAGAAACAATTTTTGGCTAATGCTTTACTCCAAAGGTACGATAAATAGCAGGGGTAATTTTCCACATGTTCCATATGAATGCAGTTTGGATGCTGGTTTCATGGAGACTAGAAAAGAATGTCCTCGTATTTTTTCCCCACGGCATGATGTCAGTAACAGTCGTTAAGGGGGTGATAGCTAGAAAGTCAAAAGCTTGAAGGCTGTCAAAGTTTCAAAGATTTGAGGAGCAGATTTGCTATGTCCCAAGTCAGTCTCTGCTGATTCCTGACAGAGTGGCCTTGCTAATACAAGTTGTTATACTGCATCATTTCAAGAATTTAGTTTAGGGTAAAGCAATGGAGGTTCATGATCTGATGTATCTCCAGAGCACTGACCTCTGGCCATAAAACAGAAGATTCCTTTTCTGGGCTTGAGATATGTATTTCAAATCTCATGATTTTCATAACCCTTACCATGAGTATAGATTATACAATGCTGTAGACCAATAAAAATGAACATCACAATTTTAGAATTCTAAAATCCTCACAAAACCCAGTCTTTAGTAGCTGACTAATTTTAACTTTAACCTTTGCTCTCGAGGTTCCCAGATACACATGTGCTTTGGCTTCCCATTGGTTCATGAGAGACGGACATAGTCTACTGTTCATATATCATGCTGCAACACCATATACCATGCACCATTATACAAAAATGAAATTCTGGATGTTGCTGTAATTCCTCATGCCACCACTCACCATTGCATGGAATCCTTACCTTGTTCAGAACTGTAGAGCTGATCCTTTTAGGCTGTGTGGGTTGGAGCTATGTACCCTAGACAAACATGTTCTTAAAGTTAATCCATTCCTGTGGGTGTGAACCCAATGTAAGTAGGACCTTTGGTTGAGGTTACTATAGTTGAGGTGTGACCCACCTCAAACAGGATGGCTCTTAATGCTATTACTGAAGTCCTTTATAAGCAGAATAAAATTCAGACACAGAGAGAAAGCCACAGAGGGAGCAGCCAGAAGCTGAACATCAAGGGAACTGGGAAGAGAAGGGAAAGACCAGTAGAGTCCACCATGTACATCATGTAACAGAAGAGTCCAGGACCAATTATTGCTGGCAGTCAGCCCCAGAACACCAAAGTTTTCAGGGAGAAAGCATCGCCTTGATGATGCCTTGTTTTGGACTTCCTCCTATCCTCAAAACCATGAGCTAAAAAATTCTCATTGTTTAAGTCAACCCATTTCATGGTATTTGCTTAAGCAGCCAAAGAAACTAAAAGCTCTAATTGAGACCTCTGGTCCTAGACTTGCTACTTCTTTTTTTCTTCTTATTTTAAAAAAATTTATCGAAGAATATCACTCATACATAAACTTACATAAATAATAAGTGTATAGTAATAGTTGTGAACTTACAAAACAAACATACATAACATCATACAGGGCTCTCATACCTCACCCTACCATCAATACCTTGCATTGTTGTGAAACGTTTAACTAATGATTAAAGAGCATCCTCAAAATACTACTACTAACCGAAGTATCTTAAATTTAGTATATTTTCCCCCACCCCACCCTATTATTATTTTATATCATTTATACATGAACATACATAAGCAATAAGTTATAGTTAAAGTTGTGAACTTATAAAGCAAACATGCATAACATCATACAGGGGCAATGCAATAATGCAAGGTGTTGGTGGTGGGTTGATGTATGGGACCCCTTTTTGATGTTATGCATGTTTGGTGCTTCTTATTTCAAGCGCATGCTTTTACCTTTCTTTGCTAGAAATCCCCTAGAGTCCAAGAGTGAGAGGAAAAAGTATTTCATTTGGAGAGTAGTGAGAGCTCTGGGGAGAAAAAAGACACACAGCCAAATGCCACATTGGGGCATTATAGTCCCACGCCTCTGTCAGGGACTTTTGCAGCCTCGTTGCTATTCTCTTGTCTATTTTGTTCCTCAGGAATGTATCCAGGGCAAATAAACACATTGACAGTGAGAGAAATGGCAATCATTCCAGGTGAGAAGAAAGTGACTCTGAATTCATGTGGTAAATCCACATTTTCACCAAGAATGACAGATGTCAGTGTTGGAAAAAGCTGGCAAGATCACTTAGTTGCAACCCTCTAATTTTCCAAGGAACTTGAGATTCAGGGAAATAAAGTGATTCATCAAAGATCACTCAGAAAGCTAAGCTTAGTGTCTGGGGACCCTGGTTCTGTCCAGTGCCTACATTTTCTCTCTCTCTCTCTCTCTTTTATATTCCTCCAGCTTGCCAAAGAATTCCATTTAGAAAAAAATGAAGGTCACAGAATCACAAATGTGATTTTCCCATGTTTAATTCTCCACGTAAAGGAGCTAAGACACAGTGAAGATTGTATCCTGGTGCAGTCACCACAGGTGGCGCTGAAGCACAGCTTTTTCATTACACTTATGGGGACAAAGACAAGGCAGGGATTTGCTTAAACATAAAAAAATACCCACCTCCAGGGGTGGACAAAATCAGCATTTCCTAGTGGGAGGAAGTACCAGCCTATAGAATTAAAAACCCTGATCATATTTTCCTGTTCTATAAAGATTAAAATTGCTAATGATACCACTAGTCTATGTGAGTTGTTCCCTCCTGTCTGCACAGAACACTTACCAAAAAAAAAGCAAAAAAAAAAAAAAAAAAAAAAAAAAATTCTGCTTCCTGTCAGCTGCTCATAAAGTCCAAAAACTTCATGTAAGGTAAAAACTGAGAGCATACATACCTGGAAGAAGTGGGACCGCTACCCATAAACTACCAAAGAATGAGTTTCCTTTGTAACTAACTATGTTAACTTAACACATTTAAATGCGAATCTTAACTCAAATGCCATCAGAATATGTTATTGTGCAGTAGTGTATGGGGTTAGATGAAAATGTGAACTTCCAAATACCATTCACTGAGGAGGTGCAACAGATTTATCTAAACCCATGGACACCAAGCAGGCATTACCTGAGACAGATACTTTTAAAATCAATTGAGTACATTATATATGCTTACTTATCTCATTTATCTCAGATATAATGAATCAGTTTTAATAAATACCTGATAATCTCTGTGAAGAAAGGGTACCAAGGGACTTTAGAAATGTTCTTTTCTTCATTCTTATTTTTACATTCAAGTGTTATCACTATAAAATGGGTCCACAATAACTGTGTATTATGTGTATTATGTTGACCTCTATTAGAGCTATGTTGCCTTCTGTTGTCTACTAGGTGTTATGTCCTGAGATGACTGAAGTCAGGACTAACTTAGAACACAGCTTTCCACAAGAATTTGCATTGGGCCTTAGTAACTGATGCTGAAGGAATTTAAATCACTCTCTGTAATAGTCATAAGAGGAGGAAGTGTATGCCTGATTAGCTGGCAGCACCCTTGGAAACCAAACCCAAGCCCTTATGTCTCAGAGAGAGACCAACTCCTGTTCTTGATATGAGGAACTTGGAAAATAAATAGAATTCTTTTGTTAGACTATTTCACATTGATTGTGTTTCACACTGACTATGCTAGAACCAAAATGTACTGAAAGAGTTAGTAGAGTCAGAAAGACCTGAATTTGAATATTAGCTCCAGCGTGTGCTAGCTGAGTGACCTCGGGCTCAGTTTCCATTTTCCAAAACTGGAATAAGTAACACTACAGTTTTTTCCTTAATTCTTTATTTTTTTAAAATCTCAAGCCTATTGACAAATTGAAATTTTTGTATATTTAGGTTTCACCTAACATCAGCTATTGAAGGTTTGCAACATTTGCTTTATCTCTCGTCACATAACAATTTGTAGTGGTTGTTGAACCGTTTGAAAATAAGTTGCAGACTACACAAGACAAAAATACTTCCCAGATATCTCCTAAGAATGAAAACAGCTTCCTCCATAACCACAATTTCATTAAATCCACTAAGAAATCTAATCCTAATACTATAATACACATATTCAAATTTTGCCAATTGCCACAGGAATGTCTTTACACTTGGTTGTTTTTTTACCCAATTCATGATCCAAGCAAGGATCATATATTACATTTAGATGTCCTTTCTGTAGTCTGTTTTAAGTTAGAACACTCTTCCTTACCTTTTTTTTTCCATGACATTGACATTTTTTAAGAGACCAGGCTAGTTGCGTCCAGTTATAGAATGTCCCCAAATCAGAATTTGTTGATTTCCTCATGACTAGATTTAGAAAAACCATTTCAATAAGAGTACTATATAGATTATATTGTGTACTACTTCCTCTTGCATAACACAAGGCACATAGTGAGTTTGTCCCATTACTGGTGATGTTAATTTTGATCACTTGGATAATGTATTGTCAGCTAGATTTTTCTATTTTAAAGGTAGATTTTTTTTTCTTTTTGTAACTAATAATCAACCTGAGGAGTAATGCTCTGAGACTCTGTGAATATTCTATCCTCTAACAACCTTTATTCTATATGCTTTAGCATCCATCGATGATCTTTGCTTATATAAATTACTACATTCATGGTTGGAAAATTGTGATTTTCTCATGCTATTTTTCCTTCTACCTATTTAGATGACATTTTCCCATAAAGATGAACCTCCCTACCACCTTTTCAGAGTATCATTATGGATTACTACTTTTTAAAATTTAACGTTATAATTTGATAATACCGATTTTAAGAGTTCTAAGGATTAGAGCAAAGGCATCTAAAGCTCTTGGTACATGTCTGTACCACACTAGGCATTTGATAACTGTTAGCTATTATTTATAATGATTATTACTTCACCCTATATGCCAGAAGCTGAAGTGTCAATTTAACATCATCAGAGTAGAATAATTTCCAAAGGTCCTTTAGTTCCGTGGTTAGGGATTTCTCTTCTTTCTTCTGCATCTAAATGGTACCGAGAGGCTGTACAAATGATTTCCAGTTCATGTTCCAGTCACACCACTGCTACATTGCGAGACCACGGCATGGATTGTCCTTCCCCGGTCCTTCTTCAGGCCCACGATGCCCAGCATTCAACACCAACCTGATGCTTCTTTGCCTCTATGGGGTGAGGGGTGCTCATCCTTTTAAATAGGAGGTAGCTCCAGTTGGCTGAGAAGCCATTACCTATCCAAACAGTCTTTGGAAAAGGGCAGTAATTGGGAAGTGGAGGCAGCAGCAGTATATAGTAAGTTGTTTGCTCATTTTCTAATTTCTCTTTTTAGTTTTCTAGGGAGACTGATATTCTTGGTGTTGAAGTCACTCACTGGCAGTAAGTTAGTAAGGTCTTTGGGGAAGCACATTAACCCTCTCATGGAGCTAAAGGTTATTTTTATGTTATCATATAAACAGGATTTGGGTCCAAGACTTAATGTGGCTTGCCAAGTATATAAACACTAATGGTCGTGAGGTTTGGGAGAAGGAAGAGTGATGTTTAGCTTCAATTCTTTACTGGACTTGGTGAATAATCATTAATGTGATTGTTAATTAAAATGCAAGCTGTTTTTCAAATGCTATACATGCAGCTTTGTTTGTAAATATAAGGAGGTTGTGTGTGTTTGTGTTTGTGTATGTATATGGTAGATTAGGGGTGAGATATAGAACTGACTTTATTGACTACCTGTGCACCTCTTCCTTCACCATCCATTCTATGCTTCTCTCTCTCTGCCTTGTTCTCTCTGCAGAGCCTATGGACTGAAACATCTGAACTTCTGTACCACCTCGTTTCCAATTGGGTTTGCCAATGGGAGGCACCAGCAGGAGATCAGATGGCAGGAGAAGAGCGAGGGCACTCCCTCCCTGCTTCTCTGGAGATAGATGGGACTTTCCATCATAACAGTCCTATGGGTGTCTCCTCCATAGACACAGCTCTCACTGGAGTACAGCGAATACTCCTTCTGTCCCTCACGCCTTCTGCTCAAAGGGTAGTAATGGTTTCCTGCAGTAAATGGTCTCTAGGTGCCTAACTATGCCCCCCTCTTTTTTTAATCACTGCCAGTACCCTTGTAAAAATCTCCTCTTAAAAGTCTTTTTCTTTGAACCATATGGGATGGATTCTGTTTCCTGCCAAGACTCTGCTACATTCTGACACACCTGCTATCTGCCAGGTACTGTCCTAGATGAATATTGATTTAGTCTTCTCAACCACCTGTGTGATGGAATTTTAACCAGCACATTATAGCTAGCTAACTGAAGCTGAAAGAAATTACGTGACCTGCCAAGAGTCAGCTATCTAACCAGGTTTGGAGCCTGAGTCTAAGTGAACATTTCTCCATTGCTAGATATAGTGTTTCTATAACCATCTTAGCAACTTCTTCAGAGACAGCCCAGGAAATTTTTAATTTCATAAGTGAGGCATTGCCTGGTGGTTTTGCCACTTGGAGCAAACACCGCAGAATCTAACATGGAAAGCTTTGGAGTTTCCCAGAGCTGGCTACATTTCATTTATCTTCTTTCAACCACTTTACTTCAAATCACAGGAAAGGTTATCTGTTGGGCAATTCCATTATATAAGTGATCCTTATTGGTGGAGAGGCAGATATGTGAGGAGGAATTTTCATGGAGCCAGTAATTTGCAGTTGCCCTAGGAATTATAAGGATAAGGCAGTCAAACATTTGCTTTGGCTTAACCATAGCTTGTTCTATTTGCAAGATCCCTTTGTCTCCACAGCCTACCTCTTCTTTTTCTCTTCCCCTGTGCACTCTCTCTCTTTTCTGATCTTTTCTCTTTATCTCTTCTGCCTGTACTCTTGCCCTACTTCCTATCTTTCTTTTTATACCACTTTTGTGGAATTTTTCTCCTTGTCCCAAAGTTGCCTCAGTTCCCGACAAGTATGCTGTAGTCTGAGACAAAAAACAAAATCACTGTTAATTGGGAATAGAAGAACTGTTGGTTGGAAGGCCCAATGAGACAGTTGAAGCTACACCTGTTTTCTCGCCTCCCAAGCATTTTCTCTCAACTTCCACTTTCCCAATAATTCTCACAAAGCTTTTTATGGCTCTTCATTCTACTTGAAGTTCAGTTTGTATTTTAGGTATTCCCTCTTTCCTGTCTCATGATGGTTAAGAAGATTTCTGGTTGAATGATAGCCAGTAGGTTAGGGTGGTTAGGCTAGTGTGTGGCCTCCTGTGGCCTGGGTTCTAAGGAATCAAAAGCCAGGTGACGTAACAGAAATAGCACAGGGTTGGGGAGCTTCTTGGTGTCCCAAACTCTGAACTGTTTTCCAGAGTGAGGAACCCACCGTGCAAGCTTTTCCTAAGTGTGATCTGAGACCCATCTGCATCAGGCTCACTGTTGATTGTTAAAAATGCAGATTCCTGGGTGTAGCAGTTTGATATTATGTATGAATTCCAAAAAGAGATATAGATTATGTTTGTAAACTGGTCTGTTCCTCTGGGCATGATACCCTTTGATTGTATTTGATTCAGCTGAAATGCCTTTAATTAAATTATGTTACGAATAGGGCTTTGATTTTACCATGTCATTAGGGCAACTCGATTGGAGTCCCCGTCCCCCCTTTGTGGACTATATAAATGGACACTCACTCAGGGAGGTCACAAGTAGATACACGGAGAAGAACACAGAGGCAGAGAGAAAGATCCATAGACATGGCAGAGGCCCTGGAAGAGAGAGCTGAGCAATTTGCCTGATAGTTTGCAGCTGAATAGAACCAAGCAGCTTAGCCCTATGCTAGCCTACAGCTGAGATTGGAAGTAGCTGGGCCCATGGAGCCTTAGGAGGAAAGAGGAAGGCTGAACTCTCACAGATATCACCCGCCATCTTGCTTCAACACGTGGCAACAGAGTTTGGTAAGGAAGGAACCTTGAGTTGGACTCTTTAGGGCCTTGTAACTGTAAGCTTTTACCTCAAATACATACGTCAGCACACCTTTGGCTGACTAATACACTGGGTGTGGTGGCTTGGAGCTATGTACCCCAGAAAAACAGATCTTAAACTTAATTCATTCCTGTGGGTATGAACCCTTATACATAGGACATTTTGATGAGGTTACTTCAGGTAAGGTGTGGCCCAGTTGGACTTAATCCTATTACTTAAGACCTGATAGGGAAGGTCACAGAGAGAGATAAAAGCCATAGAGGGAACAGCCAGAAGCTGAACATCAACAGAACTCAAAAGAGAAAGGAGAGGCCAGATGAGGCAACAATGTGTATTGCCATGTGACAGAGCAGCCAAGGACCAAGGATTACCAGCAGCCAGCTCCAGAACACCCGTCTTCAGGAAGAAAGCATCGCCTTGATGGTGCCTTGATTTGGACTTCTCCTATCTTCAAAACCAATAAATTCCCATTGTTTAAGCCAATCCACTTCATGATACTTGCATTAGCAGTAAGGAAACTAAAACACTGGGCTATCTCAGACCTACTGAAGGGGGACCTCTGGGGAGGAAATGGCATTTTAAACAAATTCTCAAAAGACATTCTTAAGTACACCAAAGAACAAGAACTTAGGACATTTTAGATACAAATCTAAGCTTTTGAGCCTGAATATCTGGATTTTCATTTCAGCTCTGTAATTTACTAGCTGAATAATTTAAGAAAGCTACTGAATTTCTCTAAGCCTCACTTTCCTCATCTGTAAAATAGGAAGAATACCTCTTTCATAGAGATATTATAAAAATTAAAGGGTCATTTAGTTCTGTGTCTGGAATATTTTAGCCATTAAGAAATGGTAGTTTTTATAAATATTAAAACTAATGGTCTTTATATGTTAAAACTGAACTAATAGGATAAAACAGGTTAATATCCACACTGGCATTTGATATTTATTATAGACACAGGCAACAAAAGAATGATTTTTAAAAAGAGAATATCCCATTAGACAATCTGGACTACAATGCATTGGTTTTTGCCTGTATCAGCAGGGACACTGGAAGAAGCATACTATATCGCTTTTTTTTATGTTTCACACAATCTTGCAGCTAGAAAAATCAGGTAATAAGTTAGTATGCTTCCAAGAAGATTTTCTCTGTGTGTGCTTGCCTGTCTTTCTTTCTCTTTTTCTTTTGGTGTCATGAATTTTGTCTGAAGGATGAGCAAAAGGTATGATTTAAGTAAAGGAAATGGTTTCACACATTTCTGAGGGAGACTCTAATAGTACATTGCATATGAGGATACGAAAGGGACTGTGACTTTCACTGCATTTGCTGGTCTGGAAAGTTCTTCAGTGATCTGCTGTAAGAACAGAAGGACTTACATTTTAATATGCACTCTGCTGAGAAACTTGCAGGTGATTTATGACTTGCAGAACCTGTGACTTTGCATACAGCATGCACAATTGTGAGGAATTATGGTTTCAGGAAAGGGAAATGAGGTTTTTCTCCATCTAAGAATTAAAATCCAATTTTATATTAAGGCGGTTTCCAAGACTAAACAAGTAAATAGGTAATAAAACACTGACAAAATAAAAATATAAAATCAGGACCAGAGAAATTTCATCGAGTTGCCCAGAACAAGAAAAATGCAAATCCAGATGCTAGTGATTCCCCCACCTTGATGACCATCAGAAACAGATGGGATGCTTTTAAAAATTACAGATTCTTGGGCTTCATCCCAGACATACTAATGCAACCTCTCCAGAGGTATGGCCCAGAAACTGTACACATTTGGAAGTAATTAATGTAAACTATATGTATTTATTCTGAACTCTCCTGCTGCCAAAGCGAAAAAGGACAGAGAAAAGAGTCCATAATTCTTATAACAGGAATTCTTGATATTATTAAACACAAGAGGAGCAAGAAATCTCTCTTATGGTATTGTATATGCAGACCTCTGAGGGATCAACTTCATGAATGCTGATTTTTGCTCAGCACGGCGATTTAGCAGAGCCCTTAGGGACTACTGAGGGGTTTGAGGTTGTATGTTCCTTCTCTGGAGAGTAATCCAAGTATTTTTCTCATTGTGCTGCTGACTCCAATGATGGCAGGAGTCTCCTTTGGGTGCAAGCAATAAGAGGGTTCATTATCTAGAGAAAGTTTATTTTATTTTATTTTATTTTATTTTATTTTATTTTATTTTATCTATCCCCCCCTTGCTGCTTGTGCTGCTGTGTCCATTCGCTGCGTGTCTTCTCTGTGTCTGCTTATCTCCCTCTTGCTGTGAGGTCTTGCTGCATCAGCCCACCGCACCGCTCAGGCCGGCCTGCCCTCACAAGGAGGCCCCGGGAAGCGAACCCGGGCCTCCCATATGGTAAACGGGGGCTCTATCCACTGAGCCACACCCACTTCCCTAGAGAAAGTTTTAAAACAGTAAGAAAACTGTCTAGATGTTTTTTTAACCACCATATACCTGTATTTTTAAACAATGCCAAAGATAAAACATACCTCTCCCCATAATCTTTTGTTAGTCTAAATTCTAAAAAATTGCTGTAGTTACTGTTGTGTGGTTTGTTTTAAAGATTTATTTTTTATTTATTTCTCCCCCACCCCCCTCATTATTTTGCGCTCGCTGTCTGCTCTCTGTGTGTTCTTCTGTGTCTGCTTGTCTTCTCTTTAGGTGGTACCGGGAACCAATCCTGGGACCTTCCAGAGTGGGAGAGAGGCACTCAATCTCTTGTGCTACCTCAGCTCCCTGGTCTGCTGCATCTCTTATTGTCTATCCTCTGTGTTTCTTTTTGCTGCATCATCTTGCTATGCCAGCTCTCCATGTGGGCCAGCACTCCATGAGGGCAGCACTCCTGTGTGGGCCAGCTCTCCACTTGGGCCAGCTTGCTGTGCGGGCCAGCTTGCCTTTCACCAGGAGGCCCCAAGAATCAAACCCTGGACCTCCTACGTGGTAGAAGGGAGCCCAATCACTTGAGCCACATCCATTTTCCACTGTTCTGTTTTAGTGATATATTTATGTATATTTGTATAAACTTCAAATTAGCATATTTTACTTATTTATCCTTTAATAAAATTCTATTCTACATGGAAATTAATTTGGAGAACTCATGGTTACATATTGACTGCAGAAACAGGTGCACTTAGCTACATGGGTTGAAGAGTTGATTCTAAGTTTTTGGAGCTTACAAGGGCACATTTTGTGTTTTGATCCCTGACTTTCTACATATTTCTGCATTTAAAAAGTAGATTCAAAATATGCAATGATAATGCAGTGCTTGCAAAAATGAAGAATGATAAACCTGAGTCACTGCAATTCTGTCATTCTGTGTGACCACTTGAAGCTTTTTATTTGTGCTTAAATTTAAAACATGGAAACAGAATGTGAATGGCAAAATGTAATATTTTTGTTTGATAAATGCAAATTTTAGTTCACACAAAATATTTTACAGAACTTGAATAATATATTTAAAAATTGAAGTTTGTTTTTCACTTTAAATTGTTTGTTTTAAGACTAAATAACAAATCAAGAAAATAAAATGTTAATTTGCATACAGTTTAGTAGTTGCCCAGATTGTTTCAGTTGTAGATGTTTCAGTTTCCCTAAAATTCACTTATTAATACTTATTTTTACTGGCATGATTATATACACAAAGTTCAGTAAAAGAAAATTTTCACTGTGAGGAAAATTGGATGTTATTATTTCTTTTCTGGACATTATTATTATTCATTTCATATCATGATTATTAATAAAAATATATTAACTGAATATAGGATAAGTTGTTAGGAAGCAGTCTGCTCCGGGTGTCAGATACACAGATAGAAAGCAGCTCTCCTGGAAGCGGGTGTGGCTCAGTGGATAGAGCCCCCATTTACCATATGGGAGGCCTGGGTTCGCGTCCCGAGGCCTCCTTGTGAGGGCACGCCGGCCTGAGCTGTGCGGTGCGGTGGGCTGATGCAGCAACCTCACGGCAGGAAGCGGGTGTGGCGCAATGGATAGAGCACCCGTTTACCATATGAGAGGCCCCGGGTTCGCTTCCCGGCGC
>JAQZBX010001528.1:0-81807 GCA_029593785.1 Cabassous unicinctus
GAAAAAAAAAAAACCACAGTACAATATATTTATCACTTAAAAACATCAATAATTACAATTAATTTAAGTAATAAAACCCCACAATTAAAAGGCAGAGAATCTGTGATAGGATTACAAAGTAAGCCCTTATTCTCTGCTGCCTTCAGGAAATTCACTTTAATGTAAAGACCCAAATAGATTAAAAATAAAAGGATATGTGAAGATATATATGCTAACACAAACTTTTAAGAGATGTATTGGTTATATTAATAACTGAAAATGTAGACATTGGAGCAAACACCAGACATAAAGGATGTTATTACATATTGATAAAAGAGTCAATTAATGAAGATGCCATAAAAGTACATAACACTAACACAGGTAAAATAGCAGAAAAGCTTCAAAATACATAAAGCAAACTGATAGAATGGCTAGGAGAAATAGACATAGGAAAAATTAGACTCAGAGATTTCAATATCCCTCTATTCTTCTGATACCTGAGGTCAAAGAGCATATTCTGTAGAGTTTCAGCATTTTGGACTTTGTGCAGACTTCCTTATGGCCCAGGATATGGTATAATTTAGAAATTATCAATGTTTACTTGGAAAGAAAATATATTTTGGATAATTAAGGTACAGTTTCATATGAATGTCAATTCAGACAAATTAGGAAATTACATACTCAAATCTTATATTAATCCTTAATTTTTTGAGGTTCTATGGGTTGTAGTGAGCCATATCTTAAACTGTTTAAATATGATGGTATTTTACAATTTCCCCATTATATTTTAATAATTGCTGTATATATTGCTATGCTATATAATTATGTGTGTACAATGTTATGCCACTTCATTTGAATAAATATTCCAAAATGAGTTCTTTAAATTTGAAAGGAAATAATCACAATTTTCTTTAAGGCATTGGTGTCAAAATTAAATTTTACATTATATGATTGTTTACACATTACCAGCCACAATATATATGTATTTTTTACCTGCTCATGTCCTTTTTATTAGAGAAGTTGTAGGTTAACAGAAAGAAACATACAGAAAATACAGAATTCTCATATACCTCCCTATTATTTACACCTGCATTACTGTGGTAAATATGTTACAACAGATGAAAATATATTATTATAATTATACTATTAACTATAGTCCATAGTTTACATTGGGATTCACTGTGTCATACAGCACTATGTTGCTGTTGTTGTTTTTAATTTTTATTCTAGTAATATTTATATCACCTAAAATTTTCCATTTTAACACAATACATTTCTGCAATTACTGGTATATAGATAATGTATAAATGTTCATACAGATATGATGTAATATACTCTGCATGACTTTAATTCAAAAGATATATAATAAAAAAGTGTGCAGATAATATCATAATTTGCAAATATTATAATTAATTAACTAACAATATATTAGTGCCCTGTGATACAATCAGTCTTGGAAGTAGCAGAAGATCTGGTGCTGATTTTAATGAGTGACAATCATGGCCCCAATTTACAAAACTGAACTGTAATATCTCAGTGACTTTAGGTAAAAATTAAATGTTTTGGAAATTTATTTATCAAATATGGCAATATATTTGTCAGCCATTACAGAGTTCTGCTCCTAATTCAAGGTTACTCTAGGGATTATAGGCCCTAATATATGAGACACATAAAAACACAAAATATAAATATATAATTTCATTGTTTCATCTTAACATATCATAAGGTAGAAATAGGAAATATTTAACTCACTTTGGTATTTTTTTATGGAAAACTTAAAACCAGCTAAAATAGTTTTAATCCTAGATCTTCTAAACATATTACTGATTTACAATTTTGTAAATATTATTCTTTACATTGAGGAAAAGTAATACTTTTTAAGATTTGTTCTTCTACATGATGAAATATAGGGAAATAACTTTGACTTCAATTACCAACCACACCTTCCAAAAATCTTTAATATAATTTTATTTTAACTAAATGATAAGTGAAGGATACTCTCTGACTTTTTATAAGTGCATAAAAAGATCAAAGAAAGTGAATACATAGTTTGTATTTTCTAGGACTCTCTAAGTTTAAAGAAGGATAAATGGAAACAGAATTACTTGGCAAAAGACACAATTTTTTTGCAGTGGTGTATCAGGTACCAGAGAATGCTCATTTTTTGAAGGGGAAATCTCAAGTAAAATACAATCATGTTGTTACTATTCTGACACACAATGTATTGACTGTCCCTGAAAAATCATGTCATGTCTCTTAAAGTCTTAAATAGGCAAGAAGTTTAACTTAGGCATTTTTAACTCATCTAATTAAAATAAGAGTTTCTTTAAATAATTATCTTATTGTTTTCCTGAATAAAGCTTTTTCCTCATAACTCTCTTTACAGCCTCCTTTATCTGCTTGTTTCTAAGACTACAGATTATAGGGTTCAAGAAAGGAGGGACTATAGAATAGAACACAGCATTGATCATGTCCTGAATTGTGGGTGAGATGGAGGTTGGCTTCACATACACAGCAATACCTGAGCTGAGAAAGACGGTCACCATGAGTATGTAAGGGATACAGGTGGAAAAGGCCTTTCTTCGTTCTCCTCTTGTGGGAAACTTGAGCACAGTAGAAAAAGTGAGACAATAAGACACGGTGATGAAGGCAAAGCAGCCACCACCCATAAGCACTGCAGATACAAGAATTAAAATTTCATTGCTTGAGATCACAGAGCATGAGAGCTTCAACAGAGAGGGGACATCACACAAGAACTGATGGATCACGTTGGACTGACAGAAGGGCAGCCGGAATGTATTGCCAGTGTGGAATCCTGCAAAGACCCCACCACTGAGTAAGGTGGTCAGTGTCATCTGGACACAGACCCGAGGGTTCATAACAGGGTAGTGGAGGGGCTGGCAGATGGCCACATAGTGGTCGAGTGCCCTGATGGTGAGGAAGAGCAGCTCTACTGTAGCAAAGAAAAACACAAAGAAGATCTGAGCTGCTCATGCCGCTGTGGAGATTGCTCTGTTGTCAAGCAGAAAGATGACACATGCCTTGGGAACAGTGGCAGAAATGTAGGACATGTCTAAGACAGACGGGTTCTTAAAGAAGAAGTACATGGGGGTATGAAGACTCTGGTTGAGGGTGGTTACTGTGACAATGAGAAAGTTCCCCATCAGGGTAGCCAAGTAGGAAGTAGGAATAGCATGGCATTGAAGACTCTGTACTCCCACACATAAGAAAGTTTTGTGAGCAGTAATTCAGTCAAGGTGGTAGAATTGGGCATTTTTAGGTAATTTGCAATGGATGTGCAGAACCGAAGGCAAATAATCCCTAAAACACATGAAAAATTTATGGGAGGAAAATATTAGTATATGTACATTTACAGACTCATGTTTATCTGATTTTCTTCTCTGTATTATTTGGTAGTAGTACATAACATAATATTGCCTTATCATTCTTTAGTCTCCCTGCCTCATTCCTTAGTTTCTGGGGGATATTATTAGTAAAATGTAAACTTTAAGTACTTTTACCAATGTGTGCATACATTTCTATCATTTAGTAACTATAAAATAAGAATATTGGAGTTCAAGATTTGCCTGTAGGATTTATTGCGTTTATTTATAGTTTATTGAATATAAATAATTTCTATACATGAGATTCTTGAGAAATAGTCTCAAAATGTTAGAACTTATCATTAGTTAATAATCAAACAGAATATGAACAAAGATAGGAGGCTACTATTTAATCACCAATAAATTTTAGGTTTCTACCTTGAACTTTCACCTGACAGTGTAGCAGAGTTGAAATGTATAGCCTTCAAGGAAAGACATCTTTGCAGCCCAGCTTTGCCATTCCCTTGCTTTGTAGTACTGTGGAGACTCTCAAACATCTTTTAACCTAAATTTCCTTATCTATAAAATATGTAATAATACCTTCTTTATAAATTTAACATTTTGTAAAACTCTTCAAAAGGGAGACATTAAAAATTGTGGTTATGTTGAAAAGTCCTTAAATAAGAATTACAAATCACTGATAACATAATTAAGCCAATGTCTTTACAGCATTTACGTTTATTTTATTGTACGTCTACAGAGTGCTATTGTTTTTACCGTGCAAATGAGGAATGAAAAGGAAAGCCCAAACTGTTATATTTACTATTATTTTTTGTTTTATTCTACATAATATGACAATATCTAATCAGTATTAAAAGTATTGAATCATTTTTGAAAAATTGAGACCATTTCTCTACCTGTACACTGGCAGGTGCCAGGGGGTTTCCCTGCTCAATAAGCATTTCCTGGGGTGGATAGGGTATTACATGGGTGAGCTTCTCCCTCAAAGTGTAAGTAAAAATTATGCATTGCATTGTCTGCAAAGATTTGAAAGTTGTAGTTTTCAACTTGAAGAACTGAAAAACATATTTTCTGCATTAATATATTCTTCATTAATTTATTCATTCATATATCCATTTAATTTTTATTTATTTACAATTAAACCAATCATTAAAAATACTTTTGGGTGAATTATATTCAAACATTGGTCTGGAAACTGGAGGATGAATAATGAAAAAAATGCTTACATGCTCTTTCATGATATATTATGACAAAAGTCCAAGAATTACACTGAAATATAAGTGATTCTGTTCACATTTTATTTTATGTCAGGGATTAATTTATTAGCTTTGAATAAATCTAAAAATATTTGGCACAGGTTAGCAAAGATAAAATATTAGGGAAACATTCATGAAGTTATTAAATAGCAATATTATGAATAAAACATTATTTCTACTTAGTAGACAAACACAACACCCATCACTAAATTTATTTAATTATTCATTGAAATTATTCTGCATATGGAATCTCAGAGCAGAATATGATCAACCCCTGTCCCTTCTGCATTGCTAGCATAGGTTCCATCCATTTTTCTTATATGGTCACTCTTTGCATCCATGACAATTCTCCTAAGTTTCTGGAATGAAATATTTTAATGCAGTACATTAAAAGGAAGACTTTGGTTTCAATATGTGAATATCTTTCCTATCTATATTTTCTATTCTAGTCCTATTAGTAATGCCTGTGAATAAATAAGTGAACAGTGCAGGAAAGAAGAGTGAGCGGTTCACGGAATAAGGTAAAGGAAAAGGAAAAAATAAAATAAATAAAATTACAAAAATATTCACAAGATAATATCGTCCTCTTATGCTGGATATGGAAGTTAGGATTTCTGGAACAGGTCCAAATCTACTTCAGGTGCAGGCAAGCACAAGTGAGCAGGTTTACCTGAAATACTAATATCCTGAGAATAAGAATTCTGTTTCAAAACAACTGCCTCTGTATTCAGTTCCATATGGCATTAGAGAAGTTCCATGGGAGCAGAGTCCTTGGCATCAGTATTAACATTGCCCAGAGGTAATTTGTGGATGATAATTGGCTCTAGATAATGAGAGAATAGGACATATATAAAAATATGTGCATGAACACAACTTTTGAATACCAAGAAATATTATTATATTTGAATCTATAAAATGAATTGGTGCATATTAATGAGGCAATCATTTAAACAGAAATAAAACTGCAATTCTTCTAACATTATGATGATTTCTATAGTGTTTTATATCCTAACTGAATTGTATTTACAACTTTAAGTATAATTTTGGATGTTTAAATAATTCTCTCTTGTACTGTCTTTTTATTCAATATACTTTCAAGAAATATTAGTAGACACATACAACTTTGGAATTGTTAGGTGTTACTATTGAAATGAACCATTTGTCATGATGCAAAATCACTCTTAACATTTTATTGTACTTCTTGCCTTAAGGTGTACAGTTATTGAAAAGGCTGTGTCCATTCAGCTTCCAGATGTCTTTTGGATTGTGTTTTCATTATTTATATTTTTTCCATCTCTTTTACATTTTATTTCCATCATACATGCTCATTTTAAATATAATTTCTTATCAACATTATAGGTTTAGATTGTGTATTTTTTACCTCTCTGATAATCCTTGTCTTTAAGTTGAATTGTTTAGGTTATTTATTTTAAATATAATTTCTGATTCATGTTGGGTTACTGTTTGCTTTCATGGTTTTTCTTTTGTATGTGTGTGTTTGTTTTGAACTTTTTTTCTTTGTTTCCTAGCTGCTAAAACAAATATCATACAATGGGTTAGCTTAACAATTTATTAACTCATGGTTTCAGAAGCTAGAAGGCTTGCTTCCTCCAATTTTTAGTGTCTTCTGGTGAGCCAGCAATCTTTTGGGATTCCCATGACTGTGCAATACACATGGAAATGTTTTCACACTTCTCTTCCAGGTAATGTTGACTTCCGGGTTCTCACTGCTCCCCATGGCTTTCTTTCTGTGGCCTTCTCTATAAGATCTCCAGTAATAGGATAAAGACCCATAATGATTCAGTTGGACACAATTTAACCGAAATAGCCTAAAAAATACCCTTATTTACAATGGGTTCAAACACAAAGGAATAGGTTAAAATTAAGGACATGAATTTCTGAGGCACATAATTCCATGCTACCTCAATGGTGTTTTATATTTGCCCCATCTCCTTTTTGCCTTATTTTTTCCTAAGGGATTAATAAAATATATCTTACTTCATTATTTTTCTACTCCAATAACCATTTAGTCATAAACCATATATCTCATTTCAATTATGATTTAAAATTTCAATATTCATCTTCGAATCATTACTGTCTGCTTTAACTTAGTTTTTCACAATGTCTGGAAAGACATATTCAACCTTCTTAGCATATGTCATTCCTTGATACATCCAGTGATTTCATCTGTTATGGTTTTCCTTTAATCTCCAGAACTTCCTTTAGCATTTCTCATAGCATATGGCTGATGGCATTGCATTTTTCTCAGATTTTGTTCATTTGTATATATATTTATTTGTTCATAAGTCTCAATATCCTCATAAGGTATCTACTATTTTGACTTTTGTCATTGATTTCTACAACTGTTTTTGAACTATATTAAATAAAAATAAAGATTATGTTTTCTTTTGTATCTGACTGCATTTACTCACCATATGTCTATTATATTCCATTTGTTGTATCACTGTTGTTATATATCATTAGTTGGGTTATTTACCCATATTAATATTTCATTTATTATTTAACCATTCTCTGGACATTTTGGCTGACTCTATTAGAAAAATAAATCTATAAAATATCTGTACTTGTCTTTTTTGGTTGACATATATATACATTTCTCTTGTGTATATAGAAGTTAAACGTTGGGGCCTTAAGTAAGACATATGTTTTGTTAGAGGAGGAACTAAACTGTTCTTTCCAAAGTGGTGACAATATTTCACACTCCAGCTCTCTATGTATAAGAATCCCACATCCTCCGTATACATGTCAAAATATGTACCCAGATTCCTTAGAAGTGTATCAGATCCAGGTGTGTAATAGTGTCATCCATTGGTTTTAATCTTCATGTCCAAGGTAATTATTCATGTTGAAGATCGTTTCATAAGCTTATCAATCAATTATTTATTTTTTGGGGGGAAATGCTTCTTCAATTCATTTGTTCATTTTATTACCAGAGTTGTCATAGGAGTTTATCATATACTGGATAAGAATCAGTTGTCAGATACATTATTATTACTGGCTTCTAATCCAATCTATGGCTTTATTTTTGTCTCTATTAATATGTCAATGAAAAGAAATTCACAATTTTAATTAAGTACAGTTTCATTTGTTTTTACCGTAGGGTTATGCCTTTATAATCGGGATTCATAAATGCTTGCCTATTGCAAAGCAGGAAAACCCTCTCTTATGTAGGATTTCTAGGAGCCTTATTTACTTTCTATTTATTTGATTATTTGTTATATTACCTTTATCAATAAGTAAAAACATTTTCCAATCTTCCACCTCATATTAATGTTTAAGAATTTGAGAAACATGCAAATTGTTTTCAATATAGGTAAAAATTTTATCCAATAACTTTTACTGAAAGTAGCATTCTTTTACCCCTTGATTTGACTTGCCTTGTTGTAAGTAAAGGCAATAAATATATGTGTGTCTATCTATGCATACTCTATTCTCTCCCATTGGTCTATTTATCAATCTTTTCATCAACACCACATGGCTTAATTACTGTTGCTCTATAGAAATTACAAATACTGTCAATGTAAAATATCCAAATTTATTATTCTTCAAAATTCTCATAGATTTTTTTTGATAATTGGTTTTTGTATGTAAATTTTAGGAATGGCTATATTTTAGAAATTATAAATACACAGAAAACTACTGGCATATTTATTAATTTAGCATTGGATTGATTAAATTTTTTGGTAAGAATTAATATCTTAAAAATGCAGAATTTTCTTATATATAAATTAGATTTCTCTCTCCTTTCTTAGGTCTTCTTTAATTTTTCACAATGTTATATTCTAGTTCTCATGAATAAAATGTGTACAGTTATCATTAGATTCATTCTTACATATTTGATAGGGTTTGAAGTTATTCTTAGTAATATTTTTATTTTTCCTAATTGTTGAATATAGTATATAAAAACACAATTAGTTTAATAGATATATGTCACTGAAACTAGCAAATTTAAAGAATTCCAAGGGCCTGTCTTGGCCCAGAAAAAACAAGAAAAATGAAAAAGAAAAATGTCAGAATTAACTTTGTCAGAACTCTGAAATATAGTCATTGGTTTACAGCAGTGAAACCAAGATTGAACAAAAGAAGGGAATTTAACCTATGGCAAGAGAACATTTTTCACAATTTAGCTTAGATGACCACACCACCCTACCAAGAAAAACTTGGTCTTGAGGATAGAAGACCACATTCCTTGGGTTTTTACCTATTTTGGAAGGGAGAAGAGCAGACCTTGAATGAAAGGATTCATGGTAATCTGTGTTGGCCTGTCTGTGGTACAGCTAAAGAACTGATGCAGACTGCTGTTGTGTCACCTGAGATTTCTCTCAGTGCAAAAAGTGACTGTGCATATGACATTTCTTAAGATGATTGAATAGCTAGTTAAGAAACATTTGCAGCTTGAGGGGAAAAATAAAACTGTGGCAAATAGTCTTCTTGAAAGATATCTGGGATGAAATCTGGGGAGATAGTTCCTTTGGGGAATAAGAGCTTTGTAAAACACCAGATGCATGACAGAGGATCTAAAAAGACACAGGCATGTTCCAGGCAGGACACGTGCTCAGAAAAGACATGAGAATACCCTATGCTTTCACTTCTGGCCAATGCAGAGACTCAAACTCACAAGAAGTAAAGACTAAGGCAATGTTGTAAAATACTTGGCTAAGAATTGCAGAACTGCCACAACCTAGAGCTACTTTGAAAATATCAAGAGGGATTGTTCTTTCTTCTTCTTCTCTGTTCCCCCTGGCTCCAGGTATTTAAAGGAATTTTGTCATGATACTAGCTGACCATAAACTAAGAAGCAGAGATATCAAATTCTTCACACACAAAAAAAATTACCATACAACAAAAATGGTGAATCCTAATATAAACTATGGACTATAATTAATGGTATAATTTTAATAACATTGTTTCATCAATTATATCAACGGTACAACACTAATGTAAAATGTCAATAATAGGGAAAATAGTATGAATGAAGATGGTACAGGGTATCTCTGCATTTTCTGCATTATTTTTCTGTAAATCTTCAAATTCTTTAAAAAAAGACTTAATGGGCAAGTAATATCACTAAGATGTACAGTAAGATATACTATTGAACATCTCACCTTAGAAAGAGTGAAGTAAAGGAAGAATAATTTTCACAAACAATGGAATATGATCAAGCCTACAGAACGACTCAACTAGTTCTGATTTAGGAAAAAAAATGTTAAAATTGGTTAGAGAACCTCAGGAAGAATTCATCCTTCTCTGTCCCTCTACCAACTTCAAATCTGGATGGCAGTTTGTGTGATTCAAGGCAGTGGTTTGGTGACACAAGATAGATCTAATTCTGAAAGCAGTGAGAAAGAAGTGACTCATAAAATACAAAGGGTACTCAATAAGATTAAGTGCTGTGTTCTCATCACAAACACTGGAGGTGAGAGGGCAGTGACTGATAGAGAAAAATTACTGGCCAAGAAATCTATATCTGGTAAAATGGTCTTTCAAAAATAATGGAGAGTTTAAGATGTTCACAGATAAACAAAATTGAGGAAGCTCATCACCACTAGACTTTCCCTAAAATAAATAATAAGGTAGTTCTTTAGGATGAAAGGAAAGTATAGCAAATAGTAGCTTTCAGCTGTATGAAGAAATAAATATCTTTGGTAATGGTAACTTCAGGGGTAAATTCAAATTGCAGTATTAGTTTATCCATGGTATGTAACCCTATTTTATTCTACAAGATATGGAGTACAATTTCCTAATAAATAAGCATATGTCTATTGTATTGCACATGAAAAATGTAAAGAGATAATGTATGACAAGAACAACCTAAAGAATGTAAAAAGAAATATATAGAAACAGATTTTTTTATGTTTTTGAAGGTGAGTTTGTATCTTTTCAAGTAGTTTATTATAGGTTTAGGATGTTAACTATAAAACTGATGGTAACCACAAGTAAAGTATCTAAAATAAAAAACAGTAAATGAAATGAGAAGGGTATCTATCTGCTTCACTACAAATGATTATATGCAAAAGAGTGTACAATGGAGAAATGAGGGACAAAAAATGTATAACATATACAACAAACTATGGGCAAATGGCAAAGTAAGTTTGCCTCATGAAAATTACTTTGACGTAAATGAATTTAACTCTCCAAACAAAAGACAAGTATTGATAGAATGGACACATAAACATTATCCAACTGTATGTTGTTTACAAGAAACTCACCTTAAATGCAAATACACAAACAGGCTGAAAGTGAAAGGATGGAAAAATCTAGTTCATGCAAATGCAACAAAGAGAGATCTGGAGTGGATATAGTAATATTAGGCAATTAAATTTTAAGACAAAAGCTATTATAAGACAAAGAACGACGGTATATATATTTTTTATTTTTTAATTTTATTTTGTACATTTAATAATTGAACATATAAACAATAATTTAAAAAGAAAACACAGTTGAATAAATACATACATTTCTCAATTAAATGTACTGGATACATATAAATGTTTTTTTTTTTAATCATACAATATGTTACACAATATATTTGGTACATAGTAATGCACTCATACAATATTTGTCATTTTGTGTCTGGCTTGCTTCACTCAACATAATGTCCTACAGTTTCATCTATGATGTCATATACTTTATGACTTCATTTCTTCTTACAGCTGCATAGTGTTCCATCATGTGAATACACCACAGTTTGTTTTTCCACTCTTCGGTTTTTGAACACCTGGGTTTTGGCAATCATGAATAATGCCACTATGAACATCCGTGTGCAGATGTCTGTTCATGTCACTGCTCTCAGTTCTTCTGGGTATATATCCAGTAGTGGATCACATAGCAAGTCTATATTCAGCTTCTTTAGGAACTGCCAAATAGTCCTCCAAAGTGGCTGTACTATTCTGCACTACCACCAACAGTAAATAAGTGTTTCTATCTCTCTAAATCCTCTCCAACACTTGTAGTTCCCTGTCTTTTTAATAATGGCCATTCTGAGAGGTGAGAAATGATATCTCATTGTAGTTTTGATTTGCATTTCCCTAATCATTAGTGATGTTGAACAATTCTTCATATTTTTTTTTGGCATTTGTATTTCTTCTTTGGACAAAGTCTATTCAAGTCCTTTGTCTATTTTTTTAAATGGGTCATTTGTTTTCTTATTGTTGAGTTGTAGTATCTATTTATATATCCTGGATATTAAACGCTTATCTGACATGTAATTTCCAAATATTTTCTCCCATTGAGTCAGCTGCCTTTCACCGTTTTGAAAAACTTCTGTGAGATGCAAAAGTGTTTAATTTTGAGGAGGTCCCATTTATCTATTTTTTTTTCTTTAATTGCTCATACTTTGGGTGTAATGTCCAAGAAACTACCACCTACTACAAGGTCTTGAAGATGTTTTCCTACATTTTCTTCTAGGAGTTTTCTAGTCCAGGATTTTATATTTAGGTCTTTGATTCATTTTGAGTTGATTCTTGTATAGGGAGTGAGATAGGAGTCCTCTTTCATTTTTTTGGTTATAGATATCAAGTTCTCCCAGCACCATTTGTTGAAGAGATGGTTATGTCCCGTTAACATGGCCTTGGTAGGTTTGTAAAAAATTAGTTGACTGTATAGGTAAGGGTTTATTTCTGGTTTTTCAATTCTATTCCACTGATAGATGTGCCAATCTTTATGCCAGTATCATGCTGTTTTGACCACTGTCACTTTGCAGTATATTTCAAGGTTAGGCGGTAAAATTCCTCCCATGTTTTAGAATGCTTTTTTTAAGAATGCTTTTGGCTATTTTGGTGCCATTCCCCTTCCAAATGAATTTGGTATTTTCCTTTTCTAATTCTGTAAATTAGGCTGTTGGAATTTTGATTGGTATTGCATTGAATCTATAAATCACTTTGGGTAAGATGGATATCTTCATGATATTTATTCTTCCAACCCATGAACATGGAATGTCTTTCCATTTGTTTAGGTCTATTTAAAAATTTCTTTTAGCATTGTTTTGTAGTTTTCTGCATATATTTGCTGTACTTCTTTGGTTAAATTACTTCCAAGGTATTTGATTCCTTTTGTTGCTATTATAATTGGAATTTTCCCCCTGATTTCTTCTTCAGATTGTTCAATACTAGTGTACAAACACATTACTGATTTTTGCATGTTGATCTTGTATCCTGACACTTTGCTGAAATCATTTATTAGCTCAAGTAGCTTTGTTGTGGATACTTCATAATTTTCTAAATACAGTATCATGTCCTCTGCAAACAGTGAGAGTTTTACTTCCTCTTTTCCTATTTGGAAGCCTTTAATTTTTTTTTTCTTGTATAATTGCCCTAGCTAGTACTTCTAGTACAGTATTGAATAACAATGGTGATGGTGGGCATCCTTGTCTTGTCCTGATCTTAGAGGGAAAGCTTTCAGCCTTTCCCCATTGAGTATGATCTTGGCTGTGGGTTTTCATATATGCCTTCTATCATATTGAGGAATTTTCCTTTTATTCCTATCTTCTGAAGTGGTTTTTTAAAAATAAAAAACAGGTGCTAGATTTTGTTGAATGCCTTTTCTGCATGTATTGAGATGATCATGTGGCTTTTTACCTTCAATTTGTTAATGTGGTGTATTACGTTGATTGATTTTCTTATGTTGAACCAGCCTTGCATACCAGGAATAAATCCCACTTGGTCTTGATGTATAAGTCTTTTGATATGTTCTTTTATTCGATTTGCAAGTATTATGTTGAGAATTTTTGCATCTAATTTTATTAGAGAGATTGGTGTATAATTTTCTTTTCTTTTAGTATCTTTGTCTGGCTTTGGAATTAGGGTAATATTGGCTTCATAAAATGTGTTGGGTAATTTTCCCTCCTCTTCAGTTTTTTTTTGAAATAGTTTAAACACGATTGGTATTAATTCTTTTTGAAATGCTTGGTAAAATTCACCTGTGAAGCCATCTGGTCCTGGACATTTCTTTTTTGGGAGATTTTTGATGATGGATTCCATCTCTTCAAATGTGATTTGTTTGTTAAGTTCTTATATTTCTTGTAGCATCATTGTAAATTGTTTGTGTATTTCTAGGAATTTGTCCATTTTATATAGATTGTTTAGTTTGTTGGCAAACAGTTTCTCATAATATCTTCTTATGTTCCTTTTCATTTCTGTGGGGTCAGTTGTAACTTCTCTCCTTTAATTTCTGCTTTCATTTATTTGCATCTTCTCTTTTCTTTCCATTGTTAGTCTAGTTAGGGGTTTGTTAATTTTATTGATCTTCTCAAAGAACAAGCGTTTGGTTTTGTTGATTTTCTCTATTTTTTTTTTGTTGTTGTTGTTGTTCTCATTTTCATTTATTTCTGCTCTTATCTTTATTATTTCTTTCTTTCTGCTTGCTTGGGGATTGGTTTGCTGTTCTTTTTCTAGTTTCTCTAGTTTTTCAGTTAAATCTTTGAGTTTAGCTCTTTCTTCTTTTTTAATATAGGCATTTAGGGCTATAAATTTCCCTCTCAAGACTGCCTTCACTGTATTCCATAAGTTTTGATAAGTTGTGTTCTCATTTCCATTTGTCCCAATATATTTACTGATTTCACTTGCAATTTCTTATTTGACCCACTGATTATTTAGGGGTTTTTATTTAGCCTCCACACATTTGCAATTTTACTTTTTTCCTGTCTATTATTCATTTCCAGTTTCATTGCCATATGAGAAGTTGGTTTGTGTAATTTCAAAATTTTTTATGATTATTGAGAGCTGCATTGTTCCCTAAGATGTGGTCTATCCTGGAGTAAGGTCCATGGGCACTTGAGAAGAATGTACAACCCATTGAGTTTGGATGCAACGTTCTGTATATGTCTGTTAGGTCTAACTTGTTTACCATATTGTTCAAGTTCTCTGTTTCCTTGTTGATCTTCTGTCTAGTTGTTCTATCTAATGATGTGAGTGCGATGTTGAAGTGCCCAGTGATTATTGTAGGGATGCCTATTTCTCCCTTCAGTTTTGCCAGAGTTTGTTGCATGTGTTTTGGGGCACCCTGGTTAGGTGCATAGATTTTTATGATTGTTATATCTTCCTAGTGGATTGTCCCTTTTATTAAAATATAATGGCCATCTGTATCTCTTATAACTATTTTGCATTTAAAGTCTGTTTTTTCAATATTAGTATAGCTATCCCTCCTCTTTTTTGGTTACTATTTGCATGAAGTATCTTTTTCCAACCTTTCACTTTCAGTTGGTTTGTATCCCTGGGTCTAAGGTGAGCTTTTATTATCAGCATATAGCTGGATCATGTTTTTTTTAATCCATTCTGTCACCCTGTATCTTTTGATTGAGGAGTTTACTCCATTCACATTCAGTGACATTACTGTAAATGCATTATTAATATCCACCATTTTATTCTTTGGTTTCATATGTCATTTCATATTTTTGTCTGTCTTTTTACTCTTTGGTTATCCTTTCTCTATTCTTTCTTCTATATCCCCCTCCAGGCCTCTCTTTCCTGTCTTTTTATTTCAGGTTCTAAGGTTTCCTTTAATATTTCCTGCAAAAGTGGATTCTTTTTTGCAAACTCTCTTAGTTTCTGTGTTTTTTTTGTGACTATTTTATATTCACCTTCATATTTGAAGGACAATTTTGCTGGATAAAGAATTCTCAGCTGGTAGTTTGCTCTTTCAGTACCCTAATTGTAATGTACCACTGTCTTCTCACCTCCATGGTTTCTGAAGGGAAATCTGCACTAAGTTTTACTGGCCATCCCTTGTATCATTTAGTAAATACAGGTTCGCATAAAATTTTCATTTTTAAATGTGGATAACACTATTAGCCTTTTACCTCCCCTTTCTCTGACCAAAAAAAAAAAAAATTCTTATACTCTTAGTTTTTGATTTTCTTATCCATTCCATGAAATGGTTGTACTAAATGATCATAAACTTTCCTGGAAATTCATAATGATAATTCTTCTTAGACTCTTGGTCCCTTAGCCACAAATGCATATATCACACACACACACACACACACACACACACACACACACACAGTTTGATAAATCACAGTTGGACATATAATTCCATATGACACAAAATATCTTAATTATCCTTCTGTCTTCTATTCTTTCCTAACACAGGACACACACAACATTAAGGGGGAAGTATACATTTATAATCTACCAAGTTCCAGCTGGCAATATGACTGGAAAAAGACCTTGAATAAAAAGGGGAAAAGGTAAAGACAAATGACTTCATATGGCTGAGACTTCAAAGTGAGTCGGGAGGTCATCCCAGAGGTAATGCTTATGCAAATCTCAGTAGGACCTCATAGTCTTCCAATGTGGATATCACCCCAAATAGAGAGACTCCTGAGGGCTCTGGAGACACCTAGGTCCTATATCAGGATGGATAGTTCCAGAGTTTGGTGTCTTATCAGTGGGCCCTACTTTGGAATCTGTGCTCCTGAGAGTAACAGAGTTGAACTTAAATATGTCCTCCTTGCACATGGTCCATCAGTCCCTTCTATTCAAACCTATATGTGGTGCTGGAGTTTGTAGGTGTACTTCCAGTGACTGGAGTCTCTGGCTTGCCCATGTGCCAGCTGGGCCCAGAATCTCCGTGCAGCTGCAACTCCTACTCTACAGCTCTATGGACTACCCCAGGACACCTGGCAGGGAGATGATGATGGACAATGGCCATCCCTAGGAATGGAGAGAGTCTGCAGTTGCAGGCAGGATAATCCCATCCATGGGATAAAAACCCCCTCTCACTTGGAGGTGGAGTGGACATCATCATCCCAGACTCTTCAGGATTGTGGGAAGAGCTATGGACTAGAGTGGGCTTATTGGTATTCTGTTATAGACATATTGTGATTCAAGCAATGGAAGAAATTACAACATTAATGTGGAGCCAGTGGCTACTGGATGCCTTGCGGGCAGGGAGAGGGAAAAGCAGTTGTAAGACAGGGGTTTTTCAGGACATGGGAATTATCCTGAGTGACATTGCAACCACAAATATAGGCCATTTTATATCAGCATACAACATGCAGAACTGTGTGTGAGAGAGTGTGGTCTACAATGTGAACATGGTCTATGCTTAGTGGCAAAGCCCCAGGCTGTGCATATCCATTGCAGGTGATGTGCCACACTAATGAAGGGTGTTTATTTGGGAGGTTGTGGGAGATGGGGTATATGGGAATCCCTATAATTTTTGTGTAACTTTTATGTAATCTAAGTATCTTTAAGGAAATAAAAGTTCCTGTTTGCAAGGGTTCATACCCACAGAAATGGATTGAGTTAAAAATATGTTTTTGTTTTTTTTCTGGAGTTCATAACTCCAAGCCACTACAGATGTTAAGCATCTGTTCATGTGCTTTTTGGCCATGTGTTTATCTTCTTTGGAGAAATGTCTGTTCTTTTGGCAATATTTTAATTAGGTTATTTGTCTTTCTATTGTTTAGTTGTAAGATTTCTTTCATTTTCTGGATACTAAAACATTTTCAGATATGTGCTTTTCAAATATGTTCTTCCATTGTTAGGCTGTCATTTAATTTTCCTAACATAGTCCTTTGATGCATAAAAGCTTTTAATTTTGATGTGGTGTCATTTATCTGTATTTTATTTTGTGATTTGTGCTTTGGCTATACAATCTAAAAATCCACTACCGAAAATGAAGTCCTGAACATACTTCCCTATGTTTTCTTCTAGGTGTATTATGGTTCTTATTGCTATATATGGGTCTTTGTTCCATTTTGAGTTGGGTTTTGTACATGGTATATGGTAAGAGTGCACCTTCATTCTTTTATATATGCATATACAGTTTTCTGAGCAACGTTTGTTGAAAACACTATTATTTCCCAATTTACTGGACTTGGCAACCTTTTCAAAAATCAGTTGGCCATATAGTGAGGGTTGATTTCTTTTTCTTATAGCAGTTTGATATTGTTTATGAATTCCAAGAAGAGATATTGGATTATGTTTGTAAAATGGTCTGTTCCTCTAGACGTATTAGACTGTACTGGATTCAGGTTTCACTTTTGCTTGATTATAATTATGATTAAGGCTTTGATTGGACCACATCAGTAGGATGTTGAGTTCCATCCCCATGGTGGGGGGATTCAGAGAGAAAAATACATGGCAGAGGAATTACTTGGAATTTTGATATGGAATCCCAGGAAGTAAACACACAGGAGAAGAACACAGAGAAGCAGATATGTGAGGAAAGAGAAGGCTCCATTAGACACAGCAAAGGCCCAGAGAAGAGAGACAAGACGTTTGCCCAATAGTTTACAGCTGGCCTTGTGGAGAGAGCAGACCAGCTGAGCCTGGAGAAAAATGAGCTCCATGAGAGAGAGGAGACTTATCCCAGGCTACAGCTGATATTGGAAGAAGCTAGGACCATGGAGCCTTAAGAGGAAGAAGAAGGTTGGACCTTTAAAGACATTGGCAGCCATCTTGCTTCAGCACATGGCAACAGACTTTGGTGAGGGAAATAACTTATGCTTCATGGCCTGGTAACTGTAAGCTTCCACCCAAATTAATACCTTTATTAAAACCAACAGATTTCTGGTATTTTGCATCAGCACTGCTTTGACTGATTTCATTGTTTTATACATTTGTCCTTCCATCAGTACCATGCTGATTTCTTAATATATTTTTATGAGAAAAATTGTGATATTACAAAACAATCCTACACATGTGTGGAAATCCCATAAACCACCCCTCCACCAGCCCACTACTTTGTTATGGAAGATTTGTTACAAATTATGAGATAATTTCATCAGACTACTACCACTAACTATGGTTAATAGCTTACATTAGGTATATATTTCCATACCCCATATTACATATTATGTACATATTAACATAGTACATCTTTGGCATTGATGCAAGAATATTACAGTATTGTTGTTAACTCTAGTCCATAGATTACATTATTTGTATTTTTTCAATGCTTCCTTCACATTATTACCACCTTGAAATAGTGATGTATATTTTTTGGAGTTCATAGACATTCTTTGTTTGTACCATTAATCACAATTCTCTCCCACCTCTAAATTATTCTAGAGAATAATCTCAGTCCCTAGATTATTCTTTAGCTTTCTTTCAATTGACATTTACATCCCTAGACTAACCTTTTCAGTCACAATCCCATTTATAAAACAGCTGTGTTAGTTCTACTCACTGTAATATGTTACCATCTCAACTCTATCCATTTCCACACAATTACAATGAAGTTAATTAAAACTTCTTCATACATTAAGCATCCGTACACTTTCTCTGGCCTCCTTTTTATCTCCTAGAAACCTACACTGTAGATTTTAACTCCATGTGTTTATTCTTCATATTTAGTTCATATTAGTGAGACCATGCAATACTTGTAATTTTGTGTCTTGCTTATTTCACTTAGCATAATGTCTTCAAGGTTCATTTGTGTTATCCTATGTGTCCCAAATTCATTTCTTCTTACAGAAGCATAATATTCCATCATATGTACATACTACATTTTGTTTACCCATTCATTGGTTGATGTACAGTTGGTTTTTTTCCATCTTTTACCAGTTGTGAATAACGCCACTATGAACATCAGTATATAAAAGTTTGTGGCACACTTTTCATTTCTTCTTGATATATTCCTAGTAAAGGAATTGCTGGATCATATGACAATTCTATAACCATGCTCTTTTGATTACTGTAGCTTGACTTATGAACCTTATCCTTTTAATAATGAAACTAAGCCTAAATTAATGGCTAAGAGTTATCTCCAGAAAACCCCTTGTTACTCAAATGTGGCCTCTCTCTAAGCCAAACTCTAAAAATAAACTCATTATATTCTCCTCAATGTGGGATGTGACTCCTGAGTGTGATTCTCCCTGGTACTGAATTTTAATATTGGGATTTGTGAATCCTACATTTTTTACTTGTTTTTAAAGGTGGCATTGGCAGTTCAAGATTACTTACTCTTCCTTATAAATATGATGTTTTTTAAATCTACTTATGCAAAATAAATTGTAATTTTTTTCAACTTAAAAAATTTTTATTGAAGTATATCATTTATACATGAACATACATAAACAATAAGTGTATAGTAAAAGTTGAACTTACAAACCACAACATGCATAACACCCTACAGGGGTTCCATACATCACCCCACCACCAACATCTTGTATTGTTGTGAAACATTTGTAACAAATTATGAAAAATGTCAACAAAATATTACTACTAACTGTAGTCCATATCTTATATTTGGTGTATTTTTCCCACAACTCACCCTATTATTATTTTTTTAATATATTTTTATTACATGAGTTGTGAACTTACAAAACAGCCATACACATGTGTAAAACCCCACACAATACCCCTTCACCAATACACCACATGATATTGAAATATTTGTTACCAATTATGAAACAATATCATCAGAATATTACCACCAACCATGGTCCACAGTGTACATTTGGCACACTTTTTTCTTACCCCTTCATTATCAACACAGTATATCTTTGGCATTCATGCAAGAATATTACAGTATCGCTGTTAACCACAGTCCCTAGGTCACAACCAATTGTATTTTTCCCGTGCTTCTCCACATTCCCACCACCCTGCAACAGTGACATACATCTGTTCTAGCTCACAGAAGGACACTCTTCCATCTATACCATCAACCACTATTCTCATCCACCTCTGGGTTCACTGTGTTATTCAGTCACTAGATCATTCATCATTCTCTAGTTTTCTTTTAATTGACATTTGTATCCTTAGACTACCCTTTTCAGCAACAATCCCCTTTATAAAATAGCTTCTATTCACTATAATGTGTTAACATCAACTCTATCCATTTCTGCACTTTTACAGTAAAGTTAATTAAAACTTCTACATACATTAAACATCAGTAGCCCTTCCTAGCCCTCCTATTATCTCCTAATAACATATACTCTATGTTTTAAATCCATGCATTTATTCTTCATATTTAGTTCATATTAATGAGACAATGCAATAGTTATTCTTTTGTGTCTGGTTTATTTAATTTAGCAGAATGTCTTCAAGATTCATCCATGTTATCATATGTGTCCCAAATTCATTTCTTCTTACAACACCATAGCATTCCATCATATGTACATACCACATTTTGTTTATCCATTCATTGTTTCATGGGCACTTGGTTTGTTTCCATATTTTGGCAATTGTGAATAATGCCACTATGAACATCAGTATGCAGATATCTGTTCATGCCACAGTTTTCAGTTCTTCTGGATATATTCTTAGTAGAGGAAATGCTGGATCATATGGCATTTCTTTTTAGCTTCCTGAGTAATGGCCAAACTATCTTCCTCAGAGGCTGCACCTTTTTAAAATCCCACCAACAGTGAAGGAGTGTTCATATTTCTCCAGATCCTCTCCAGCACTTATTGTTTTCTGTTTATTTTTTTTAAATAACAGCCATTCTATGGAGTGTGAGATGATATCTCATTGTCATTTTGATTTACATTTCCTTACTAACTAATGATATGGATATTTTTTCATGTGCTTTTTGGCCATTTGTGTTTCCCCATTAGAGAAATGTCTATTTAAATATTCTGCTCACTTTTAATTGATTTGCTCTTGTATTGCTGAATGGTATAAATGACTTTATATAGAATAAAAATGAAACTTTTACTGGATATGCCATTTCCAAATATTTTCTCCCATTGAGTGGGCTGCTGTTTCACCTTCTTTTTTAAATTTTTTTGAAAATACTTAGATTCCACAAATGTTACATAAAAAATATAGGAGATTCCCATATGCTCTGCTCCCCACACCTCCCACATATTCCCATATTAACCACATCCTTCATTAGTGAGGTTCATTCATTGCAATTGATGAACACATTTTGGAGCATTGTGACTAAGCATGGATTAAAGTTTTCATTGTAGTTTACACTTTCTCCCACCCAATTCTGTAGGTTATGGCAAGATACATAATGGCCTGCATCTGTCACTGCAATGTCATACAGGACAATTCCCAAGATACAAAAATGCCCCCATATTATACCTGTTCTTCCCTCTTCCTGCCTTCAGAACCTCCAGGGGCCACAGCCTCCACATAAATGATATAATTTCTTCTATTGCTAGAATCACAAGTCTATAGTAGACTACCAGTAAGACTACTTTAGTTCATAGTTCACGGCCCAATCCTGAGGATTCTGGGATGGTGATGTCCACTCCACCTCTAATTGAGAGGGGGCTGCAATCCAATGGGGCTGTTGGATGGAAATCTCTTACTTGCTTTTGTAGACTCTCTCAGTTCCTTGGTATGGTAGTTGTACATCTTCACCTCATTGTTAGTAGTCCTGGGTGAGACCAATGAACTGGAGAGTAGGTTTTGCAACTCTGCTTAAGCTCAGAACCCAGCTGGCACATGGACAGCCCAAAGATTTAAGTCTCTTGGCTATACACATATCAACTCTAGAACTAATGTAGGTTCAAACAGAAGGACAGAAGAGCCATGTGCAGGGAAACCACAACTGAGTCCAACTCTGTCACTCTGGGGAGCATAAATTCCAAAGTAGGGTCCACTGGCAAGGCACCAAATTCCTGAGCTATCTGCCCTGATTATAGTGTTTGGATGTCTCTAGACCACTCAGAAGATCTGCTATTTAGGGTAGTATCTACTTTGGCAGTCAATGAGATCCTGCTGATAAATGTAACCTCTCAAAAGACCTCCCAACTTACTTTGAAGTCTCATTGCCATATAAACTAATTTATCTTTACCTTTTCCCCCTTTTGATCAAGGCCTTTTTCCAGTTGCATTGCTAGTTGGTGCTTGGTAGTAATCCCTCAGTGCCAGGGAGGCTCATTCCTGGCAGTCATGTCAAATGCTGGGGGGAAGGTAATATATTTATATGCAGAGTTCAGCTTAGAGAGAGGCCACATTTGAGCAACACGGGGCTACCAGGAGGCAACTCTTAGGCACCCTATAATACAAGGCCAAGTATCAATTTCAAGAGTAAAGATTCATACACATAGTCATCAATATGAAGGACCTGTCAATGGACCATCCCCCTTAACTAGTTATTGCCCCTGTACTTGGAGGAGTCTTGCTGATCCATTAGAGAATGTGGCAGAGCTTCCCATAATGGGAATTTGATATTCCTTCGGTTAATGTGTGAATCTACACCCACCATGATGATGCTCCATGAACACTTGAACACATTTATATGCCTGATATGTATGCACAGTTGATCTTACTCTCATGTATCCCCCATCACTGACACCCCTATGATCTTCCCCTCCCACCATTGTAACCCTTCTGTGATCCAAAACTTCTTCAAAAATGATGATAATAAAATAACACAAATAAAATTAGTGAGAAAATGAAAAATAATACTTTTCAAAATAAGAAATAAAATATAAAAAATTGAAAAATAAATTAATAAATAATAAAAATTTGTGATAATAAGAAATAATGAAAAAATATTTTAAAAAATTTTTGACACTTTGCCTTTTATCTCTTTAAGACCATTTGTCCTATATATATGTACAGTGACATTTTCTTCTGTTTATTGCCCCAGTTTCTCACATTTTTTATTTTTCTTGAAAGAAGTTTTAGGTTACAGAAAAGTCATGTACTAAATACAGGAGACTCCCAAATACTCAACATCATCCCAGTTTTCCCCCTTCCTTTATTAACAGGATTTTATATGTGAATCGTACGTTTGTTACAACTCATGTACAAATATTGAAGCATAGCTACCAACCATGGTCAATGGTTTACATTGTGGTTTATATTTTGGACCATACACTTTTATAAGTTTTGATGCAGTTCAACATGGCCTGTATCCATCATAGCAAGATCATGTAGAACACTTCCATATCTCCAAAAATGCTTCCTGTTCCATCTATTCAATTTCTCCCTCCTCCTCCCCCTCAGGACCCATGGCAACCAACTGTCTTCACTCCTTGAAGGACAGGAGTCATAGTTACTTGAAGCAATACTGAGGGCTTGACACACTGGCCTGTCCTCACCTTTTAGTCTCTCTCAAGATACTCCCGCCTCTCTGTTTGAGAACATAGCAGGCCTCCCCAGGATGGGAGTCCACCACATTGTCCCTCAATATGCAGCTCTCCATTCCATATATAACACATTATGTCAAGATGAACACTTACTCCCTAGAAGCCTGCCCCAGGTGTGCCCTGTCCCGAATGCCACTACATTCAACACCCCAAACCAGAAACCCTCATTTGCCATATTGCCTAAAAAGCTTTCCCAACATTGTAGTTTCAACCATGTACCCGCCAATTCCAAGTGTTCACCAGCTCCCTCACACAACACTCTCCCCAGTTCTATGGACAGTCCAACCCATCCTCCCCACCCCACACCCCTCAAAATCAGCACTGCCCAACACAACATTATCTTTACACCACTGCCATGCCCCTACACCTTATCATAGATTTTGCCCATATGGGCATTGGCTCACAACATTCTCCCTTTCTATTTCCTGTAAATCTGTCTTCCAGGCAGTAGCTCTGTGAGTCTGCTCAATTTGTTCAATTCATATTAGTGAGGTCATGTACAGTTTGTCTTTCAGTGCCTGGCTTGCTTCACTCAACATAAGGTCCTCAAAATTTATACATGTTATCCTGTGTGTTAATACTGTATCCTTTCTTACAGCTGAGTAATATTCCATGGTATGTATATACCACAATTTGTTTATCCATTAATCCACTGAAGGACATTTGGATTGATTCCAAACTTTGGCAATAATGAATCAGGCCATTGTGAACATTGGTGTGCATACATGTGTTCCTGTCCTTGCTTTCAGTTCTTCAGGGTATATACCCAGCAGTGGAATTGCTTGATTGTATGGCAGTTTTATATATTTCTGAGGCACCGCCAAACTGTCCTTCAGAAAGGCTGCACCATTCTACATTCCCACCAGCAGTGAATGAGGGTTCCCATTCTTCCACATCCTCTTGAACACTTGTAATCCTCTGTTTCTTAATAGCCACCAGTCTAATGGGTGTAAGATGACATATCTTTGTAGTTTTGATTTGCATTTCCCTAAAAGCTAGTGATGTTGAGCATCTTTTCATGTGCTTTTTAGCCATTTGTATTTCTTCTTTGGAGAAGTGTCTGTTCAAATCACTTGCCCATTTTTAATATGTGTTTTCTTTTTATTTTTGAGGGCTAGGTTTTCTTTATATATGCTGGATAATAAGCCCCTATCATTTATATGGTTATCAAATATTTTCTCCCATTGGGTAGACTGCCTTTTCATGTTGACAAAATCCTTTGAGGTGCAAAAGTTTTTAATTTTGGGGAGGTCCCATTTATCTATTTTTTCTCTCATTGCTTGTGCTTTGGTTGTAAATTCATGAAACTATTTCCTAATACAAGATCCTGTAGATGTTTCCCTACATTATCTTCCAGGGTCCTTATGGTATTGGGTCTTAAATTTAGATCTTTGACCCATCTTGAGTAAATTTTTTAATAAGATGTGAGATGGTGTTCCTCTTATTCTTTTGGATATGGATAAACAGTTCTGCAAGCACCATTTGTTGAAGAGGCTATTCTTTTCCAGCTGAATGGGCTTGGTGGCCTTGTTGAATATCAGTTGGCTTTATATGTAAGGATCTATATCAGAACTCTCAATTCAGTTTCATTGGTCAATATGTCTCTCCTTGTGCCAACACCATGCAGTTTTTTTTTTCATATTAACACTTTTAAATTTTTTCTAATTTTTAAAGAAGTTTTAGATTACATAAAAGTTTCATAAAAAATATAGAGATTCCCATATGCACCACTCTCTTCCCCTCCCACACTTTCCCACATTAACAACAGCCTTCCTTATTATGGTACATTTGTCACAATTGATTAACCTATAATGAAGCATTGCTAGTAAATGTGGACTATAGTTTACATTATGCAGTTTTGACCACTGTACCTTTTTAGTATGTTTTAAAGTCACTTAGTGTGATTCCTACAATTTAATTTTTCTTTTTCAATATGTCTTTGGCTATTCAGGGCCCCTTGCCCTTACAAATAAATTTCATAATTAGCTTTTCCAATTCAGTAAAAAATACTGTGATGATTTTTACTGGGATTGCATTAAATCTGTTGATCATTTCAGCTAGGATAGACATCTTAATGATGTTTGTCTTCCTATCCATGAACAAGACATATTCTTCCATTTATTTAAGTCTTCTTTGATTTCCTTTAACAATGTTATGTAGTTTTCTGCATATAACTCATTGACATCTTTAGCTAAATTTATTCCTAGGTATTTGATTCTTTTAGTTGGTATTATAAGTGGGATTTTTTTCTTGTTTTTCTCCTCAGATTGCTTATTATTGGTGTACAGAAGTGCTACTGAGTTTTGCACATTGACCTTATAACTTGTGATTTTATTGAACTCATTTATGAGCTCTAGAAGCTTTGTCATAGATTTCTCATTGCTTTCTATGTATAGGATCATGTTTTCTGTAAATAGTGAAATTTGTACTTCTTCCTTTCCAATTTGGATGCCTTTTATAGTTTTTTCTTGCCTAAGTGCTTGAGCAGCTTGTTCTAACACAATGTTAAATAGAAGTGGTGAAAGTGGACATCCTTGTCTTGTTCCCAATTTTAGAGGGAAAGCTTTTAGGATTTTACCATTAAATGTGATGTTAGTTGAGTGTTTTTCATATAGACCTTTATGTTGAGGAAGTTTCCTTCTATTCCTATCTTTTGTAGTGTTTTTATCAGTAAAGGGTACTGTATTCGGTTGAATGCTTTTCTGCTTTATGATTATGTGACTTTTTTCTTTTGATCTATTTATGCGGTATGTTACATTGATTGATTAACTTATCCTTGCATACCAGGGATGAAACCCACTTGGCCATGTTGTATAATTCGTTTGATGTGTTATTTAATATAGTTAGCAAATATTTTGCTGAGGATTTTAGCATCTAGATTCATTAGAGAGATTGGTTTATAGTTTTCCTTTCTTGTGTCATCTTTGTTTGGCTTTGGTATTAAGGTAATGTTGACATCATAGAATGAGTTAGGCAATATTCCTTCCACTTCTAATTTTTGGAAGTGTTTAAGCTGGATTGGTGTTTGTCTGTTCCAGAATGTTTGGTAAAATTGACCTGTGAATTCTGGTCCTGAGCTTTTCTTAGCTGGGAGGTTTTTGATGACTAATTCTATCTTGTTACTTTTGATTGGTCTGTTGAGTTCATCAATGTGTTCTTTTGACAATGTAGGCTGCTTGTGTGTTTCTAAGAATTTGTCCATTTCCTCTAAATTATCCATCTTGGTGGCATATTGTTTTTCAAATTATCCTGTTATAGTACACTTTATTTCTGTGGGGTCAGTGGTGATATCCTCTTCCTCATTTCCTATTTTATGTATTTGCATATTCTTTCTTTTTCTTATTAGTCTAGCTAAAAGTTTGTCAATTATTTTAATCTTCTCAAAGAACCATATTTTTTGGATATTCAAGAAAATTAATTTTTCCCACATTATATTATGAAAATTCTCAAAAACATAAAGCTCCAATTAAATACATACATGTAATCCAAATACCTATCATGTTATAGAAGATTCTGTCATTCCAGAAATTTTCCTCATGCTGCTCCCTGTATAATACCTTGTCAATCCCAAACACCATAGCTAAATATTGTTCTGATGTTTTCCACCATAAATTAGTTTTACTTGTTCTAGAATTTAATATGTATGAAAGCATACATACTATATCACGTAAGGCTTCTTTCATGAAGGAAAATATTTTGTCAATGTAATCAATGCTGGTGTATCACTGGGTCATTCCTTTTTATTGATGAAGAATATTTTGTTGTATGACTATACCATAGTTTAACCATTTTTCTATTGATGGACATGTGGGGTCTTTCAAGTTCTTAGCTATTATGTGCAGTGCTTCTGTGGACTTTATAGTACAAATATTTTTGTGAACATATTTTTTCTCTTGGGTAAATAGCCAGAATTTAAATTGTTGGGACATATGGTAAGTATATGTTAAGTTTTATAATAAACTGCCAGAACCTCTTTCAAAATAGATGTAACATTTTTACATTTCACCTACAACAGAAAAGTATCCATAATTAGACAATTTCTTGCTATCTGCCCTGCAATGCTATGCTCCATAGTGTATTTCCTGGATTATTACAGTATCCTCTTAACCAGTCTCCCAGCTCACACTCCCAATTCTCAATAAGGCAATCAAAGAAATCCTATTAAACCATAAATCAGATCATGTCCTAAAGCCCTCAAAAGAAAATCCAATAACCCTCTATGATCATGTGTCCTGATATTTTTTTAAATATATATTTTTAAATTTTTTAAAAGATACATGATCATATAAATGTTACACAAAAACTATAGGGATTCCCATATGCCCCACTCCCCACACCTCCCACACCTTCCCACATAAACATCATTCGGTAGTGAGGCACATTCATTGCAATTGATAAACACATATTGGGACATTGCCATTAAGCATGGACTATAGTTCACATTGTAGCCTACACCCTTTCCCACAGAGTTCTGTGTGTTATGTGATGATATAAAATGGCCTATATCTGTCATTGCAGTGTCATTCAGGACAATTCCTAAGTCTTGAAAAAGCCCCCAAATAACAACTGTTTTTCCCTCTCCCTGATCCCAGAGCCTTCAGTGGCCACTGGCTCCACATCAATGTTGTAATTTCTTCAATTGCTAGAATCACAATATGTCTATAGTAGAATACCAGTAAGTCCACTCTAGACCATAGTTCTCTCCACAATCCTGAGGATTCTGGGATGGTGATGTCCACTCCACCTCTAATTGAGAGGGGGCTTATATCCCATGGGGAAGATGGATGGGACTATCTTGCTTGCAGTTGCAGACTCTCTCTGTTCCTTGGGATGGTTGTTGTCCATCATCATCTTCTTGTTAGTTGTCCTGGGTGAGTCCAATGAGCTGTGAGTAGGTATTAAACTCTGCAGAGTTTCCAGGCCCAGCTGGCACATGGACAGCCCATAGACTCATGTCTCTTGGACGTACACCTACAAACTCCAGCACCAAGTATAGGTTTAAATAGAAGGGACGTATGAGTCATATGTAGGGAAGACATAATTGAGTCCAACTCTGTCACTTTCAGGAGCATAAACTCCAAGGTAGGGCCCATTGGCAAGGCACAAAACTCTGGAGTTATCTACCCTGACCATAGGACCTGGGTGTTTCCAGAGTCCTCAGGAGCCCCACTATTTGGGGTAGTATTCACTTTGGCTCTATGAGATCCTGCTGAGATTGCGTAAGTGTTACCTCTAGGATGACCTCCCGATTCACTTTGAAGACTCTTAGCTATATACACTCATTTGTCTTTACCTTTCTCCCCTTTTATTTGAGGACTTTTTCCAGTTGCATTGCTAGTTGGTGCTTGGTAGTATTCCCTCGGTGCTAGGGAAGCTCATCCCCGGGGGGCATGTACCACACTGGGGGAAAGGTAATGCATTCATATGTTGCATTTGGCTTAGAAGGCAGCCACATTTGAGCAACAAGGAGGCTTTCAAGAGGCAACCCTTAGGCACCCCATAACAATAGCCCTACTGTCAATTTCAAGAGCAAAGGCTCATCAGCCTAGTAATCAATATCAAAGGCCCATCAGTGGATCACCCTCCTTCATCAGTCACTGCCCTGCACTTGGGGGACTGTTGCTCCTCCCTTAGAGAAGGTGGCAGAGCTCTCCAGAATGGGAATTCAATATTCTCTTGGTTATTGTGTGAGTCTCAACCAACTGTGACAATGCCCCGTGAACATTTTTGTATACCTTATATGTATGTCAAGGAGGACTTCCTCCCATGTATCCCCCATCACTGACACCCCACAGCAATGATCTTCCCCTACCCCAGTTGTAACCCTTCTGTGATCCAAAGCTTCTTCAAAAATGAAGTCATTAAAATAGACACATATATTTAATAGGAAAATGCAATAATAATGAAAAGTTTAAAAATAAGGATCATAATAAATAAAATTTAAAAAAATAAAAATTAAATTAAATTAAAAGATTGGGATATTAAAAATAATGAAAAATGTTTTTCTAAAAGTTGTTTTTGACATTTTGCCTTTCATCTGGTGTCCTGTCTGTACAGTGGCATTTTTGTCCATTCATTCCCCAGTGTCTTACTATTTTTCGTTTTGTTTTCAAAGAAGTTTGAGGCACAGTAAAGTCATATACAGAATACAGGGGACTCTCATATACTCAACATACTCCCCTTTTCCTCTTTCCCATATTAATAATTTTTTTGTATGTGGATGGTACCTTTGTTATAACTGATATACACATAGTTAAACATAGCTACTAAACATGGTCTGTGGTTTACATTATGTTTTACATTTCACATCATACACATTTAAAAATTTTGATGATATTTAACATGGCTTGTGTCCATCATTGTAAGATCATGTAGACCACTTTAATTGCCCACTAAATACCCCCTGTTTGATCTATTCTATTCTTCCCTTCCCCTCCCCTTGGGCCCATGGTAACCCCTGGCTTCATTCCTTGGATGACAAGATTCATAGTTACATGCAACAGCACTGAGGTCTTGAAACACTGGTTTGTCCTCCCTTATTAGGAACCTCCCATGCTCTTGAGAGACTGCTAACTCTCTATTTGTGAGAAAATTGGTCCTTCTGAGTATGGGAACCATCTTTTGCTTTTGTTTACTTTTTCTTGTGCTTTCTTATTTTCAATTACATTTAGTTCTATAAATGATATGTCTTTCTTTCTCCTTTCTTTTGGGTTAATTTGTTGTTCTTTTTCTAATTCCTCCAGGTTAGGAGGTTTTACTAAGAACTCCAGTTTAGGTCTTTTATTTTTCTTCTTTCTTCACTTTTAATATAGGCTTTTATGGCTATGAATTTCCTTCACAGCACAGGTTTTGCTGCATCCCATAGGTTTTGATATGTTGTGTTGTCATTTTCATTCGTTTCAAGGTAGTTACTGATTTCTTTTGAGATTTCCACCCTAACCCAATGTTTGTCTAATAGTGTTTAGTTTAACTTCCATATATTTGTGCCTCGTCTGGTTCTCTGCCACTTTCTGATTTCCAGCTTCATTCCATTGTGGTAAGAGAAATAACTACATATAATTTCAATCTTTCTGAATTCATTGAGACTTGTGCTGTAGCATAACCTGTGGTCTATCCCAGAGAATGATCTATGTTCACTTGAGAACAATGTATATTCTGCTGTATTTGGGTGTAATGTTGTGTATATGTCTATTAGGGTCATGTCATCTAATGTTTTATTCAAAGTCTTTGCTTGTTTATTGATTCTCTATCGAGATATTCTGTCTAATAGTGATTATGGTGTATTAAATTTCTCCACTATAATTGTACAGGCATCTGTTTCTCCACTTAGGCATTCCAATGTTTGCCTTATGTATTTTGAGGTGCCCTGATTAGGTGCATAAATATTTATGATTGTTCTTTCTTTTTGTTTGATTACCTGTTTTAGTAATATATAGTGTCCTCTTTGTGTTTTACAATCATTTAGCATTTAAAGTCTATTTTATCCAACATTTGTATAGCTACTCCTACCCCTTTTTAGCTATTGTGTGTTGGTAAAAAATTTTTCCAACCATTCACTTTTAGCATGCTTGTATCCCTGGTTTAAAGGTGAGTTTCTTGTAGACAGCATATAGATGGGTCATATTTCCTTATCTTTTTTGCCATTCTGTGTCTTTTGACTGATGAGTTTAATCCATTAAAATTCAATGCTATTACTGTCAAGGAATTACTTACATTCACATATTTTCTTTAGATTTATGTATGCCATATGTTGTTTTTATTTATCTTTTTATCTTTTAGTTTTTCTTGCAATCTCCTCCAATCCTCTCTCTCCTGTTTTTTCCCTTCGACCTGCAGCACTTCCTTTAGTATTTCTTGAAGTGCAGGTTTCTTATTGACATAATCTCTTAATTACTGTTTATCTGTGAATATTTTGAGCTCTACTTCATTTTTGAATGCCAGCTTTCCTGGATAGAGAATTCTTGGCTGGAGGGTTTTTGTTTTCTTCTGGCAGCTTAACTATGTCATACTACTGCCTTCTTGTCTCCATGGTTTCAGATGAAAATCAACATTTAGTGTTATCGAGATTTCCTTGTATGTGATGGTTCCCTTTTCTCTTGTTGCTTTCAGTATTCTATGTTTGTCTTGAGAATTGGGCAATTTAATGAAGAGTTTTACCCTCGCTTAATATTTTGGGGGTGAGAGTGAGCCCTTTCCAAACTGGGAGTTTTAATAACTCACAATTAGTTGTTTTGCCTTCTACGTCTCTCTGATTCTCACTCTCCTTTTAGTTGTGAATTAGTATCTTGGTTTGCTGTACCCCAAAACAGGTGTCCAAGGCAGCCTCTGACTCTTTCTCCATTGTTTTAGTGAGAGCTGAGCCTTATCTGCCTAATCCATCAACCATGTTCCCACAACCATTCCCCATTTCACTTTCTTGAAAAATTCCTCTGAATCACATAAGTGTTTAAGTTTGAGGAGGTCTCATTTATCCAAGTTTTCTTTGTTGCTCATGATTTTATTGTGAAGTTTAAGAATGAACCACCTACCACCAGGTCTTGAAGATGCTCTCTTATATTTTCTTCTAGAACTTTTATGGTTCTTGCTTTAATAATTTGATCTTTGATGCATTTTGAGTTATTTTTTATATAAGGTGTGAGATAATGGTCTTCTTTCTTTCTTTTGATATGGATATCCAGTTCTCCCAACACCATTTTTTGAATAGGCTGTTCTACCCCAGGTAGGTGGGTTTGACAGGCTTGTCAAAATCACTCTTCCACAGATGTGAAGAACTATTTCTAAACCCTTAATGTGATTCCATTGGTCTATGTCTCTATCCTTATGCCAATGCCATGTGTTTTACCACTGTAGCTAGGTAATATGATTTAAAGTCTGGAAGTGAGTGTTGTCCAACTTCAGTTTTCCTTTTTAAGATGTTTCTTGCTATTTGGGGTACTTTACCCTTCCAAATAAATTTTATAATTGTGTTTTCCATTTGTTTAAAAATGCTGGTAGAATTTTTATTAGGGACTGCATTGAATCTGTATATCAATTTGGCTAGAATTGACATCTTAAAGATATTTAGTCTTCCATTCCATGAACATGGAATGTTTTTCCAATTATTTAGGTCTTTTAAAATTTCTTTTAAATATGCATTTTAGTTTTCTGATTATGAGTGCTTTATGTGCCTTTAGTGTATTTTTAGTTCATCTATTGTTCCTTTCATTCCCATAAGACCTATTTTTTTATATATGTTTTCAAATTTTTCTTTGTGTTCACCCAGTGTCTTCTTAATATCCTTAATCTCTTTACATCTGTGATGGTTAAGCTAACATGTACACTTGGCCATGTAATTGTGCCCAGTTGTTTGGTCAAGCAAGCACTGGGCTGATTGTAATACAAGGACATTTATTGGCTTTAGTCATCAGTGAGTTTACTGCATAGATGGCTGATTACATCTACGATCAACCAGGGAGATTGCCATCAGCAATGAGGGATGGTTTACCCAATCAGTTGAATGCCTTAAAAAGGGAAGTGATTTCAGCATTAAGAGAGAATTTCCCAGCTCATCTTTGGACAGCCAACATCTCCCAGAAACTCATCAAGACCTTCTTTGGGCTTTTTTTGGAGCCTCTGGTTTGCAGCCTGTCTGTGGAACCTGGACTTATGCATCCCCATGGTCACATGACAGACTCTTATAAAATCCCATATTATTGACAGATATCTCTTATTGATTCTCTTCCCTAGAGAGTCCTGACTAATTCAGCTTGGTTTCAGGAGTGGTTCTTGAGGAACACAACCTTAAACATGGGGTGTCTGAGGTAGTTCTTGGAGTTTTGCATTTGGCTCTCTAATTGGACTCAAGGGTACTAATGACTTGTTTGAACACCAATGATTAATTGTCTCAACTTCTTTATGTCATCTGGAGGCTTATCTTTTTCTTTTAACTGGGCAAAATCTTCCTGCTTCTTGGTATGGATTGTAATGTTTTGTTGGTGTCTTGGCATCTGGCTTACTAGATGTATTTATTCTGGGTGCAGCTTCTCTCTTTAGTTTAGGGCTTTCTTACCTCTTCTCCCTTGCTGGGTGTGTAGTAGGAGCTGAGGATGTAGTTGGTGCTGTAAGCTGTGGAGGCTGAAAATGCCTGAGTTGCCCCAGGAATTAATGAAGCTTCTCCCACCTTTCTTCTCTGCCAGGGGTAGGGACAGGGCTACAGCTTTGTGTAATCAAGTTGTGCAAGCCAAGACTATCTGTAGTTGTTTGGGGAGACTGATGAAGCTTCATAACCTTTCCTCCTCCATCTAAAGCAAGGATGGAATTGCAAGTGTTCACAGTAATCTATGCCACATGAGTCCAAAATGACCAGAGTTGCCACCTAGACTGATGTAGCATCAGGCCCCTTTCACTTCCAGGGGCATGGTTCGGCACTCTTGAGTGTTCAAAAATCTAATCCATGTGGGGCAAATGCACCTGCAGTTTCCCTAAGAAACTGGGGGAATACTGTCCCTTCTGCCCTTTGGGGGTGGGAATAGAACCACTGACACACAACTGTTCAGTCCATGTAGGCCAAATGTGTCTGCCATTGCCTCGAGATGCTGAGAAAACATCATCCCCCTCCTATCCTATTGGGTAGTGGTGGTGAACTCACAGGGACCCAAAAGTTCAGTCCTTGTAGGTCTAAAGTATCTGCTGTGGTCTGGAGAGGCTAAGGAAATACCAGCATCCTACTATCCCATTGTGGTACGTGTATGTCCAAAGGCATCCAACAGTCCAGTCTGAGTAGGCCAAAAGTGCCTGACATTGCCCAGAGAGGATCAAGATATACCATGCCCCTCCTATCTTATTAGGAGGTGGGGATGGATCCACATGTACCTACCAGTCCAGACCAAACAGGACAAAAATGCCTGCCATTGCCCAGAAAAGCTGAGGAATCACAGATCCCCTCTTATCCTACTTGAGGGTGGGGATGGAGCTACAATTGTCCAAATATTCAGTCTGTGTGGGCCAAAAGTACCTGCAGTTACTCAGAGTCTAGGAAACACAGTCCCTCTCTTGTCCTATCAGGGGTGGGATTGGAGCTATAGGCACACAACAGTTGTGTTTGTGCAGGCCAAAAGCAATGCAGTTGTCCTGAGATGCTGAGGAAGCACCAACCCCCTCCTATTCTATGGGAGGCAAAGGTGGAGATGGAAGTGAAGACAATTAAAAAAACAGTTTGTATGGGCCAAAAGCACCTACAGTTACCTGGAGAGGCTCGTGCAGGTCCCTCCAGCTTCCTCCCTGCCAGAGGTGGGGCTAGAGCCTAGGCTAAGGCTACAATCTGATCTTGTTGGAAAGAAGTCAGTCCTTCCCTTCACTGTGATTTTCAGTCAGCCCTGCTTTCCCTCATGGTGAGGGCAGAGTTAAAATGGTGACTACTGTCCCGGCCCGCGGGACAAATCAACTGAGACTCCGAGCTATCCAGCGAAGGAATGAGACTTAGACGCGGGTAAAGAAAAAACTGCTCTTTATTCTGCTAACATGGCTGCTGCTGTTTTGCTCTCCTGCTGTTCCTTTGTTCTCTGCTCTTCGGGTTACAAACAGCTCTCTTTTAAGCAGGGAAAAGGGAAAGGGGAAAGGGGAAGTGCATTAAGGCTTAGGTGTGGATATGTGATTGGGTAATTTGAGTTGCTAGGCGTGGTAGAGATAGTGAATGTTCGCGCGCGTGAACATTGTGGCGTGAACAGGAACAGGATATGCTATTTTAAGAAGAAGAAGAAGAAGACGACAAAGAAAGAGAAGGTAGAGATGGCCATGACAGTTATATTCATACGACATCGCCCCCAACAGACTACTAGCCTTTTCCCAACTTGGACGTATTCAAACTAGCTGTTCTTAGGATTATACTTTAGCCAGCCTAGTTTACTAATCAGTAGCTCAAGGTGGTGCCCAACTGTCTCTTACTCTCCCATTTTTGGGAACTGGAGCTTCTAACTGCAGCCACAGATAGCTCCTGAGGTGGCTTGTTCTGCCAGAGTAGGAAGGTCACTGTCCTCCATCGTGTGGCCTGCAGTTACCCAGAAAACCTGTTGCAGGTCCCCCGTATTCCTCCATTTGGCAGTTGGGGCTGGGACTTAGGTAGAGCTGCAATCTGATCTGGGTACAAAGAAGTCAGTCCCCACAAGTACTGTGATTTTCAATCAGCCCCGCTTCCTCTCATGCTGGGGTGCAATTAAAGTGATGGCTACAAGCCTCTCTCTGACTTGGACAGTTTCAAACTTTAGCTGTTCTTAGGATTATACTTTAGCCAGCTGAATTTACTAATCAGTATCCTAAGTTGGTGCTTGACTGCTCTTCCTCCCCCAATTTTGGGAAATGGAGCTTCCAACTCTAGCCACGGAATATCACCCAAGGCAGCTTGTGCTGCCAGTGGAGTATGGGCACTGGCCTCTGCTGCGTGGAGGGCTCTACTCATAAATCTTCTCTGCACATGGGGCAGTCTCCTCCTTCCATTCTTTCAAGGATATTGCAAGATGCTTATTTGGCCTCCTAAGACCCCCAAATAGGTGCTTTAGATAGCACTGATGTTTGAGGCTCTTACCATCTTGCCCCTCCCCCTAAGCTGTTGTAATTTGATTGTGATTGTGTTGATTCTATAAATCAGTTTTGGTAGAATTGACATCATAATAATATTTAGACTTACAATCCATTAATACAGAATTTCCTTTCATTTATTTAGATTTTCTTTTATTTTAGCAATATTTTGTTTTCTATGTATAAGTCCTTTAAAGCCTTGGCTAGATTTACTTCTAAATTATTCTTTCTTTGTAAATGGAATTTTTTTCTTTTTTTCCTCCTTGGATTGATCATTACTAGTATATAGAAACATTACTGATTTTGGGGTGGTGATTTTCTACCTCACCAATTTCCTGAATTCATTTATTAGCTCTAAGAGCTTTTATGTGGATTTTTCAGGATTTCCTCTGTATATCATCTTGTCATCTGCAAGTCCTACTTGATTTTGGTTAATAATTTATTTTCCATGCTGTTGGATGTAGTTTCCTAGTATTTTGTTAAGGATTTTTGCCACTATGTTCATAAAAGTTATTGCTCTATATATTTTCTTGTAGTATGGTTATCTGGCTTTGGTATAAATGTAATGTTGGCCTCAAAGAATGAGTTAGGTATAGTACATTCCTCTTCAAGTTTTTTGGAAGAGTTTGTTTTAATTCTTCATGGAATGTTTGATAAAATTCTGTGAAGACTTGTGATCTGGGATTTTTGTTGTTGTTGGGAGGTTTTGATTCCTGATTCTGTCTCTTCACTAGTTATTGGTTTGTTGAGATATAATTCTTGATAAAGGTTAAAGTAGACTTTGTGTTTCTAGGAATTTTCCATTTCATCCAGGTTATCCAATCTGTTGGCATATATTTTTTCATAATATCCTCTTATAGTCCTTTTTATTTCTGTAGGAATGATGGTGATGTCCCTCTTTTTATTTTGATGTTAGTTATTTGTGCCTTCTCTATTTTTTTTTCTTTGTCAGTCTAGCTAAAGTTTGTCACTATTATTTGATCTTCTCAAAGAACCAACCTTTGGCTATTTTGATTTTTTCTATTTTTATATTCTATTTCATTTATCTCTGCTCTAATCTTTGTCATTGCCTTCCTTCCATTTGCTTTATGTTTTTTTGCCAATTTTTTTTTTTTTTGGACCTTCAGTTTTGATGTTAGGTGTCTAAATTGAGATGTTTCTTTTTTAATCTAATCATTTAGAATTATAAATTTCCCTTAGAGCACTGTCTTTGTTGCCACACATAAGCATAGGCATTTGTGTTTATATTTTCATTCATCTAAAGATTTTTCCTAATTTCTCTTGTGATTTCTTTTTTGATTCACTGTTTATTTTAGAGTACTGTTATTTAATTTCCACTTAGTTTCCTCCATTATTGATTTGTTGCTTTATTCAGTTGTGGTCAGGGAAGATACATTGCATGATTTTATGATTTTTGAATTTATGGGGACATGTTTTATGATATAGCATATACTCTGTCCTGGAAAATTACCCATGACCAGTGGAGAAGAATTTGTCTTCTGTTGTTGTGATGAAGTGTTCTACACTCTAACTGATTTAGAATATTATTCAAGTATTCTATTTTTTAAATTATTTTTTCATACAGGGGTTCTATCCATTATTGAAAATAATGTATGTCTCCATCTATTTCTCCATTGAATCTGTTGATATTTTATTCATATATTTTGAGGCTCTGCTATTAGGTGCAAAAATATTTGTAATTATGTCTTCTTGTTTAAATGATCCCTTTAACAATATATAATATTGAACTTTTTGTCTCTTGTAACAGTTTTTTTAATTTAATATGTAATTTATCTGCTATTAATATGGCTGCCCCCAGATCTCGGTTGATTACTACTTGTGCAGTATATTTTTATCCTTACTTTCACTTTCAACCTCTTATGTCTTTGAATTTAAGATTAGAGCCATAAACAACATATAATTCGTTTGTGCTGTTTTATCTATTCTGCCAGCCTCAGCCTTCTGATTGTAAGGTTTAATTCATTTGTGTACATTAAATGTATCTACTTATTATGCAGGAATTTCTTCATCCATTTTGCTAGTCTTCATGTCATAACTTTTTTGAACTTCAAGTTTTCCATTAATACTTAATTATGTGTTTATTTGACTTTTTGTATTGTATCATATTGAGTCCTTTCTCATTTCTTTGTGTATAGATTTTTCATAGAATTTCTTTGTGTTTAGTATGGAAATAAAATGTAACAACCAAATATATATAACAGTCTTTTTTATTTAATAACTTAACTTCTGTAGCATACACTTAAACAGTTCTTAGACCCCACTCTTTCTCTACTTTTTTTAGATACTTGTTACCAATTATATCTTCGTGCCTTTTTATGTTCAAAACCATAAATGTTTCATATTTTATAAAAGTAAGAAGTGAAGTTACAAAAATACATACAATTCTAATTTAATTATAAATATAATTGGTTATAATTGGTCAAATGGTTACCTTTACCATAGACCTTTATTTTTTAATGTCACTTTGATCCACTGTCTAATATCTTTTCCTATCAGTTTGAAGAACTCTAGTAATGCTCGCAGGCTATGTCTACCATTAAAGATCTCCCTCAGCCTTTCTTTTTTTTTTGGTAGTGTTTTAATATTTCCCTAATTTTTATAAATGAAAGTCTTACCAGATATAAAATTCTTGGTTGACAATTGTTTTCTCTCAGCACTCTAAATTGTTTTCTATCAACACTTTGAAGCTGCAATGCACTGCCTCCTTGCTTCCATGGTTTCTGATGAGAAATTTGATTTTACTCTACTTTGGACTCTCTTCTATGTAACATATTACTCTTGCAACTTCTAGTAGTCATTTTTTGTCTTTTGCATTTGACATTCTGACAACCATATGTCACTTCATGTTTATCTTGTTTAGTGTTTGATGGACTTCTTGAATGTGCACAGTCATATCTTTTTACCAAGTTTGGGACATTTACTGTCATTTCTTTGAATATTCTTTCTGCCCCTTTCTCACTTTCTGCTGTCTCTAGGACTCCATTAATGCATATATAGCTATAATTGATGATGGCTCACAGGTCTCTTAGGCTATTTTAGATTTTTAAAATCTATTTCTTTTATCTTTTTGTTCCTCAGTTTTGTCTCTAAGTTCACTATTTCTTCTGTCAGTCCAAATCTGCTTTTGAATTTCTCCTGGGAGGTTTTCTGTTCAAATATTGTAGTCTTCAGCTCCAGTATTTCTATTTCATTCATTTAAAAAGGAACACAAGTCAGTCTTTCCCAGCCAGAACAAGGCCAGGGATTAAAAAAATGAGTATCATATAGCTCCAAATGCCGTTGGAAGAAAGGATAATTTAGAGGCCAAGAAGGGTTTCACAATCTTCTCCTATGGCTCTTTGAAGTTGTATTTTCTTGTTTCAGCTCTTGCCCAATAAATGCAGCCCTTTTTCTGTATTCTGTAGAACTGAAGAAGTGTACACTGTTCAAGTTGTTTCTGCTGCTTTTCCTGGGCTAACCTGGGACAATGACTGCATTCAGAGGCATTCCCCCAGTGATTGGAAGTAGCCTATTTAAAGAAGTTATAATTGATCTGACTGTACATCCCCAATTTTTGGAGAACTAGGTCTGCATATCCCACTTTAGCACCAGAAAGCTTCACCAGGAACTGGAGCTGATTACCTCATTGCTGCATGCCACATGTTAGGGGAAAGGGTGACCACAGCCACTGTAGAGAAAGTGCTATAAAATGGTATTTACTGCAATTAACAAGCTCTTTCTCTCACTCTTGCCTGGATGCTGCACAGTGTTCTCCTAGACAATGGAGTTTCAAAATAATTTTAATTATTAAATGCAGGTCCAGCTGCACAAGCCCAAAAGTTAAGAAGATGATGATATATAGCTTGTATTGATGAGAGTAATGGATTTGAGAAACAGTGTAATGCAAGAGCACATTCAAAAGGAACATAGAAATAGAATAATAGGCCCTATATCCTAGATTACTTTTTAAAAATGTTAACTTTCTCATTTTCATTGTGCCTCATTGCCTGCACATATATCCCTTATCATAATGAGTATGTGCTAATATTCTTTCCAACTGCAAAAATAGGCAAAGTGAAGAAAATAGTGCAATATATTCACACATAATCTGCTCATCTGGAATATACACAATAAACATATTCTATGTTTTCTTATGTAATTTTTGCATATATTTTATATATTAGTCTTTATATATGATACATGTGTTAGTTTTCTAAACATAACAAAGAGAAAAGCATTATTGTCCTAGAAGTGGTGAAAAATACAGATATGTACAGCAGTATAAAGATGAAAATTAAAATCAACCATAAACCCAATGCTTACAGGCAGTGTTGAAAACAATTTGGTTTATTTTTCAAGGTCTTTTTAATCATGTCAACTGTGGATAGAGATAGTTTTACCTCTTCCCAGTCATTTTTGATGTCTTTTATTGACTAACAGCCTTGGCTAAATCATCTAGTGCATCATTTAATACAAGTGTTGATAACTGACCTCTTTGTCTTGCTTCTAATCATAGGCAAAAAGCTTTATATTTTTCATAAATAAATATAAGGTCAAGCTGTGCAAATTTCATAAAAGACCTTTATTAGATTAAGGAAGTTTCCATCTCTTCATAGATTGTTGAGTATTTTCATCATGAGTTTGTGAATTTTGCAAAATGCTTCTTCTGTATTGATTGAGATGACCATTTTCCCCCTTCATTTTAAGAATGTGCTGTATTGCCTTGACTGGTTCTCATATGTTGAAACTCCCTGGATTCCTGGAGTAAATCTCAAATGATAATGGTGTATAATCATTTTAATATGCCACTGAATTCAGTTTGCTAGTATTTGCTTCATCCATCACACCATATATGTATAAATGGATTATGACTGAAATAGAATATAATAAACAAAAGTGCAAAATTTTTGAAATTTAAAAACAACTGGTGTAGTAATTTGAGACTGCACATATCCCAGAAAAAGGTGTTCATATACCTGACTCGTTCCTGTTGGTGTGAACCTATTGTGAGTGAGACTCTTTGATTAGGTTATTTCAGTTAAGTCGTGGCCTAGGGTGAGTCTTAATCCTTCTCCTGGGGTCATTTATAAATGGTAAGGAAATAGAGAGAGAGACAGAGAGAAAGCTACTGAAGGTCAGAGAAAAAGCCACTGAAACAGAGAGAAAGCCATGGAAGCCAGAAGCTTAGATCAATAAAATCCAGAAGAGAAGGAAAGGACTAGCAGATTCCACTATGTGTCATGCCATGTGGCAGAGCAGTCCAGGAACACTGACAGCTGATCTTTGGAGAGAAAGCATCACAGTATGATGCCTTGATTTGGACATTTTTCTCAGCCTCACAACTGTAAGATAATAAGTTAATAAAGCTAACCCATTTCTGGTATATCACTTCCAGCAGCCTACTAGAAAAAAAAAAATAGAATTCAAATCATGGTTACAGTGATGCAAAAATTAGATATGAGATAAAAGGAGTTAAAGTAGGACTAAGTTTCTAAGACATTGAAGTGAAAAGTAATAAACTAATATAAGAATAACGATTTTTATTCCTTGGATATTCACAACAGTTAATATAAAATATTTAACTAAAAATACATAAAAATGAAGTAAACATGTTTGATTTGTTTTAAAGTGTTTGAGAAGACTTAAAAGGGAAAAAAATTAAAAACAGTCAAGTAGAAAACACAGCATAAGAAATAAATTCCAATATATCACTGACCATATTAGATGTATGTGGGCTAAATCATCCATTTAAAACTCCACTTCCATGAAGATAGCGTGGTTGTAGTTTCCCTATTTTCTCCCCTAAGTACAACTAAAACAATAGGCTTTATATATAGAAACCATGGAAAAAATCATTGAAATGTGGAGAAAAGAAGGCAGATGATTAGAGTTCTTAGAATCCAAGTAATGGTATGGTACGGAGTTCCCTGGATTTTCATTTTGTATCCTGTAATCTAGCATTGGAGCTCACTATGATAGCCTGAGAGATCAAAAATAATCTCCAAAAATCTTTCTCACTCTCTAGCCAAGAACCAGGAAAGGGGAAGAATGGAAAGACAACCAGATAAACCTTAAGGGAAGATCCCTCTCCTCTAGCCAATTCCCACCAAAAAACCCTCAACTTCTGCCTACTCTCTCCACACACACCCATGTCAGCAAAGACCGAGAAAGACTGAATTGAGAGCCCTGAGATTCACTTCTCATGAGCTATAAAATAGTACCATAAACACCAACCACAGTAGTGTCAGAGAAGTTCAAGTAGGATTCTGCAGAGTTGGAAAGAGCTCTACTTCTCATATTATCACTGGAGGCCAGGGTGCAGCCTTGGTCTCATGCCCCATTGAGCAGTTAAGTGAGTCCATGCACCTCCACACACTGCTGATTTGTTCTTAAAATGTATTAGAGTGTCAAGTTTTTAATCACTGCCTATCTGTTACAAGGCCACCATCTTCATTTGGTGTCAGCGCACCCCATGTGGGGAGCAGTAAGAAGCCATTACAATTCCTCCAACCAAGAGGTATCAGTGGAGAATAGTAGGGTCCATAAGTCTCAACTGTGCCCAGCAGCAATGAGGTTAACTCCTCATGGTTGTAAATAGAGACTGAGTGTTCAACTTGGACTTCTATAATCACCTGGCCGTAATAGGGTGGTAGCATCTTCCTCTGCCAGAAGTGGATTAACAGAAACCAGTTAAATCAGGTTTCAGTAAGATCTGGAGACTCATAATAAAATATTGAAAATGTCAATTACTTATTACACCTAGAACCAGGAAGATCTCAAAATGAAAGAGAAACAAAATCAATAAATATCAGGATTGAGATGACAGAGCTATTATTTGAAAAAAGGTTTTGAAGAAGCAATTATAAAAATGTCACAATGAGAAATTATGAACAAATATAAAAAATATATATTTTTTAAGAAAAGTCTCAAGAAAGAAATAGAAAATATAAGCCTAGAAATAAAATATATACATGTAGAACCATGTGGAAATTTTAGAAGTGAAAAATACACTAATCAATATCAATAGAATAATAGAGGGCAAAGAGAAAAGTATCAGTGAATATGACGAAGAAAACATATCAAATCTTTGAGGATGTAGCTTCAAAAGAAAATGAAAAGTATCTTATGAACCTGTGGAATTTAAACAGAAGATCTAAGATTTGTGTCATCAGAGCAAAGAAATGAAAGGAGAAAGAGGGAGAGCTTAAAAAGTTTTCAAAGGAATAATGGCTGACTTCTTCTTAAATTTGCATAAGACATTAAAACAATAGGTTCAAATAGGTTAATGTAGACCAAATAGTATAATGCCACAGGAATTCACACTCAAAAAAATCCAAATCAATTTTGTAAAAAATAAGAAAAAAATGGAAAGCAGTGAGAGAAACACAAAACCTTAGGTATACTAAAAAAATTCTGATACCTGCAAATTTCTCTTTAGAAACCATGGAGCTTGGAAAAAGTGACACAATACTTCTCAAGTGCTTAAATTAAAGAAACATAAACTCAGAGTCCTATGAACACTGAAGGTAACCTTCAGCGAGTGGGAAACATCAAGGCTATCAAATGAGGAAAACTATGGGAATTTCTCAACAGCAAATTACAGTAACAGAGCAGCTAAATAAAAGTCTTTAATCCAAGCAGTAAGAGTAAAAGAATAGGAAAGACAAGGAGGAAGGAAGATCAAGATACTCTAATATGGGTAAACAAATTATAATTTCCTTCTCTTCTTGAGTTTCTAAAGTATGATAGACAATAAAGTAAAAATAATAACATTTCCTGACATGGTTCTAAATATATGGAGAGGAGATATTTAAGAATATTACATTTTTATATTTTAACCAAATTAATTGTCTGAGATTTTGCTTAACAACATTTGCTTAACAATGTAGGATTTTTAAAAAAAATTTTTGCTAAAGAAAAAGAGAATGTTTTGTCCTAAAGTAAATAAACTGCTGCACAATTAGAAACAAGAAAGAATAGGAAAAACCTGAATACATATAGTTGTAGAAGCTTTGTGGAAATGAATTTTGTTTGTCATTGACAATGTTGCCTAAGATTTGATAGATTTATTAATGACATATTTTAAGTGCTTTCATATCAAACAGTGTATTAAAACAAAAACTAGAATTTGGTTTTCTTTTGTTAAAATGATGAAATTTTCTTGGAATATTGGCATTCTCTTAGTAAGAAGTAACAAAAGGTTTCCATAACTATCTGAGGAGTCTGCCTAAAAGACAAAGATAATTTGTCTTGTAAGAATAATATCCTCATTTTTACTTATTTTGCTCTCATCATCTTTTACTGTTTAAGAGAACAAATATTCTCAATATTTAAAATAACTAAATTTTGGTTTCCTTTTTTTGTATAATCTTGTTACCTCTTATATTTAATTTTCAAATATTTTATTGTCACTTTAGTTAAATATGGAACCAATTATTGTTTATCAATGACCTATAATCCTCTTTTTCCAGGTGAACTAACCACATAGAATTTTTGAAATGTCTTAACAAAATCTCCTCTATATGATATATATATATTTTTTATTTCAAAGTGTCTTTGGGATTTTCCAGATGTCCAACAGAAAACTGAAAAACATTTTTCTTTCATCTTGTAAAAAGAGAAGTTCTAGATATAGTTAGGTTCATTTGATGTTATGGGTTGCATAAGAAAATGTCTAATAAAAAGGATTTTCTAAATTTTTGGTTAAATTGTATATGTAAAATGTTATAAATATTTATAGATTATATAAAATTCCTAGAGATTTGACAGTATTTGAATTGTCTATGGCATGTACTGATAGTATTAGAAAATAGTATAATGTCATTGTTCAGTAAATTTAGCTATTCTTTTAATATTCCACCTGTCAATTAGCATAACACTTGTAAAACTGTAAAATTTGAACAGGGTCAAATACCTCAACTGACAAGGCCTCATTGAACATCTTCAGATGAACTTTGTGCAGCCAGCCCCTCCAACAGAACATGAATATGCCCTTGCTTTTTCTATTTTTCCTGAATTGAGAGAGACTTTTCCTTTATATGAGAGTATTGCTCTCACAGTAACTAAAAAATAATAATCAAAAAAATCTATTAAACTTTATTTTCCCACCTGGGAATTTCTCATATTCTCTCTAGTAATAGATGCTCTCAATTTCCTAGAACTGTAATCAAGGAACTTTGCAAGGACTAACCCATGGACAAAAAGTTTCACTGTCTGTACAGTCTTCAATTGTGAGGAAAGATAGAAAAAATATGTAACAAAACTTAAATTAGCTAAATATCTGAATTCTCTCTACATAAGTCTAGGCTTCTTCCTTTCCATTTTACATCCTTTACATAAGATGTAGCCCTTTAGGAAAACTCCAGCTACCTCCTCATGTAATCATAAAAGAAGACCCATGAGGCTTATTATTTCATCTACTTTTACCAGACTTCAACTTCTTACAATGAGAAATTGCTAATAATTGTAAGTTACCAATTACATAATTGCATATATCCTTATCCACCATTCACATAAATAGCCTGCCTTTCCTGAGATTCTTCCACAGCAGATTCCACAAGACCTTCAACCCAGAGCTTAGTATAATGGAAGAGACATCAACAAAAGTCTGCTTTAGAAACTAGATGGGAAAGGCCTAATCAAGTTTTATTGACCAACACTATGGCAGTATAAATGCATAGAACTGACTTCTGAGTCTACCTGTCACACATAAATGGTGCTCAAAACCCTTGGGTGGTTACACCAATTTCTGACCGTAAGCTACAATTGACATTAGAATTCCAGAAGCAGATGGTATCTCATATAGACAGTTCCTGCCAAGATGTTGGATCAAATAAATAATGTCCAAGATCACAGATCACATACATGAATTTCCTCATCTTATTCTTTATGTCTTCATTTACTCCATCTATCTAAATATTCTGTTTTTCATCCTGTACCTCTTAAAATGCCAATCTCTATCCCCCAATTTCTATCCCCAATATCCCACCTTCACCATGATTTTCCTTTATGTCCTCTTTACCCTTCTCTGCTCTATTTACTCCTTTCTTGAACAAAATCCTTTTGTCCTTCTATCACACCATAGAGCAATGAAACCAAGTGTTACTTCTAGGTCTGTGCCCACCTGCCACTTAGTCGCAAAGCATTTATTCCTCTAATAACCATCCCCCTTACACTTGTAGACTTGGACCTGATAGGAAACATAAGATATACTCAATCCAACATATTTTTTTTTTCTTTTGGAATATTCTGGGCTTCACCTTAAGAGTCTCTGAGATTGGGATTACAATGCGGCCTCTTTGACCCAAAGAACATGAAGTTTTATTAAAAAAACCAGATAGGCTAAAATGGCCATCCTGTAGGGCATAGTAAATGTTCATTTTCTACATGGCAAGACTCCTTTTACTTTCAGGAGAAAAGAGTACACTGTTGGGGCCAGATCCCCCTTAAGAGATATTTTTCTCCAAGCACCCTAAGATTTTAATAAAATAAGTACTTATTCACTCAAGGTACCAATTTCTGGTAGCTGAAAGATCAGGCAAAGGATATTGCTGACTAAAAAGGACTAAACTACCAGATGACAATGAAGATGATGTTTATGACTCTCTTTTTGGATTTTACACCCAATTAGCTCTACACACCAATATCCCATTCATTAAAAGCAATAGTTATACTTCTTCTTTTCTTCAAGGTCATTATTTTGTGTGTGGATACATGACATAGAAAATACTAGCCATAATTGGGTTAGCTCCTCTTATATAGATTATACTGTTCCCCAAATAGCTATTTATGATAAACTTCCATAAAGAAAAATTAGAAACATGAGAACTCTTATGACTTCTTCCCATGCTATAGAAACTCATGAAGAGACCATTGTAAGACTAGAGACAGCTCTAAATTTATCATGGAAAAATCAATTAATACAGTGTAAACTCATGGTGTGTTGTGTCTATTCTTGGTATTGATCCTCTTGTACTGGGGCAACTATTTCCAGTGTTTGAAGGTACAATATGAGATTGCAGATGATATTAGAAAAGGTAGATTGGGAGGTATATTTTTCACCTAGGGTTAGCTATCTGCTCACTACCTGCTGAAGTACGAGAACTTCATAAAATGACTCTACGAAATTGTCATTAGTCTATATTCTGGATTCTCAAGGAAGTTTGCATGCACTATTATATACCCAGTAGTGTGTATTTGTACAATACAGTCAAGAAGATGTTAACCAATTGGTAGTGTCAGCAGAAGCCCATAGCACAGAGACAGACAAATTAGCTTATACACAACCTCAATCTGATTGGTTGAATTCTCCTTTTGTTTGACTTCTAAGTTCATGGGTACCTTGACTTATAGATGCCTTAATGGGGCACTTGTTATCCTCTTCATCATATTCAAAACATCCCTCATTCATTGTCTGATCTCTCTCCTCATAAATGCTACTATGCAGACAATAACATGGCAATTGATACAACTGAGGATACAAAACCAACATGAATAGGATGATGAAAATCTCAAACTTCAGCTAACCCATTACACTGGCAAGGAAATATGAGAGACTTAATAGTGAATGGGAGAATATCTTCATCTTTGGCCAAGCTCTTGTAACCAAGGGAATGACTAAAATGGGGGGAAATGATAAAGCTATATATAGAAAGTTCTGGGGATCCTTCAAGCAAATAATTCCATACCCTACTTCTTCTTTGAACTCCCTCTTGAATTTTCTCTTAATATCTTCTTAATATATTTTTAAATTTGAAATCTCCACTATGGAAGGTGACCCATATAGTCAATAAAGTTCCTAGTGCAACACATTTGACCAAGTAGAAAATAAAGCCCACCTGCACTAATCCTGTCCTCATGAGATGGACAAACCCTCATCAATGGATAGTGGTAAAGCTAATTTCCTTTTTATGTCTCTAAAAATAATTTGCCATCATTAGAAGCTCAAAGCTACTTCCATTTATGCAATAGAACTTTGGTGTCCCAAATAAATTCTTATAATCTATAAACTCACCTCCCATTTGTCTTTTGTCACAAGAAATAGAACATTTGCCAGTGAAAATTTTACTGAGTTGTTTTGGATGGAAAAATTTAGAAATATTATTTAGTGCTAAATGAGTAGTTCATGGCATCCATGCTAATTAACTGCCTCTCTGCTTAATGAAATGTGCCCAAAGATTCATTCCCAGTGGGTTAGAAATGCTCCATTGTTTTAGTTTTTGTTTTGAATGGGAATGAGCCTTTATTTACATAGTGTAAGGATATGGGTCTTGGTGTTTTCAAATGTTCATGGTTCTTTATCCTTTGTATCTGGTTCTAACTTATTGTGATGTAATATCAATCAGTTTGAATATTTTTCAGGTAAGTGCAACTTAATGTTTTTTAAATTAATGCACTTCTCTTGGTTTTCCCGTTTCCTGGAGTGATGAGATGGCCCAAGGAAGGATAAGACAATTAGCTGGATTTCAAAATTATGCACAATCTTGGCTTCAGGTGAATTTCTTATGGGATTCCATTATGTGTTTTGTTTATTTTTTTCAATTCTTGTATCTCCTCATGGTGTAGAATGTTCTGAACAGAATGCTAGAGGCTAGTGCCTCTGGAAGAGAATTTAAGTCTCTCTGAACAGCATACAAAAAGGCAAGGATTAAGGCCAACCAAAATAAGCAGAGTTTTTAGAATACATCGTAACCAGACTTATTTTGGTCAAGCCTAAGTCATGAGAAAATATTTCATAGTCTTATTCTCTTTGGATAACCAATTGGCATGCCATGCTCTTAATTTTCACATATGGGCCTGAAGTAACATGAAATGGTAGACCGCATATAAGCACCAACTCGTTTGTTCAGAAAATAACCTATAGAAATTTTATTTCCCAACCATTTTTCAGCAAACAGAGTTAAGCATTTTGTAGTGCTTATTCAGAGAGACAAACGACACAGTTTTGTCATGATTGTCACTGCAAGGGATATGCAGCATTCCAATTCAGTGACTCCTCCCATCATTACCCACAAAAAATAAAGTAGAAGCCATGGAAACCAGCATCTCTCAGCTTCCTGGGAGATTTGCATTTCAAAATGTTCATAGATGACAAAAGATAAGACTACTTGAGAAACAACCAGTGTAGAAGTGTTAGAACCCCAAAAGAGCATGTAACTTTTGTCAAATTGCCTACACTTTCCATGGCTCACATTATAATACAATATTTGTGGTGCATAATTTCTCATTGTTGCAAATTTTATGATACTTCTCAAGTATCTGAGAACCTTCATAACCAACTAAATCTAAATTTACAAAAGAAAGATGGTATTTAGTCAACCTATAAAAGGTTATTTTTCTTAATTGACTTAATGATTTAATTTCCTGAAATGTAGTGTCATCTATAATAATAATGATGTAACACCATGATTTATACAGGTTTCAGTGCCAGAGTGCTTCCACAGGAAGATAATATTAAGGATATGTTCTCTGAATTTTTTCTGAGAACTTTTGAAACTTACTCTTTTACCTGATTAGATTTAAATACACTAATGACTCTATTTCTATTGGTAAAATGGACACTGAATTGAAAACTACAAAACATTGCTAAAAGAAATTAAAGAGGACCTAATAAATAAAAGGACATTCATGGGTTGAAAGACTAACTATCCTTAACATGACAATCCTACACAAAGCAATTTGTAGATTCAATCCAAACCTAATCAAATTTACAAGATCTTTTTTGCAGAAATGGAAAAGCCCATTGACAAATTCATATGGAAGGGTAAAGTGCCCTAAATAGTTAACGTCATCTTGAGAAGTGTTGTTGGAAAACTCACACTTCCCAATATCAAAACTTATCACAAATACGGACATATGGACTAATGGAATAAAATTGAGAGTTCAGAAATCAATTCTCACACTTATGGCCAAATGACTTTTTGACAACATGGAAAAGATGGCTCCATTGGGAAAGAAGAGACTTTTCAAAAAATAGTGGTAGGAAAACTGGATTCCCTTTTGCATACACATACACACACACACACACACACAAGAGGATCTCCTACCTCATACCATATATAAAAATCAACTCAAATTGGATCAGACATCTTAATATAAAAGTGAGAACAAACTCCTAAAAGAAAATGTAGAAAAACTTTTCAGGACCTTGTTTTAGGCAACTTCACACCTGAAGAAAGCAACAAAAGAAAAAATAGATAAATGGGACATGATCAAAATTAAATCCTTTTTTTCCTCAAAGGACTTTACCATGAAAGTTAAATAACAACACAAAATGAGAGAAAATATTTCAAAATCACAAATATTTGGAAACCACATATCTGTTAAAGGATTAATATCCATAATATGTAATGGAATCCTTCAACTTAAGAAGAGAAGCAATCCAATTACAAAAGGGCAAAAGATTTGAATAGGCATTTTCCAAAGAAGATATACAAATGGCTAAAGAGCCTGTGAAAGGATGCTGAACATCATTAGCCTTCAGGGAAACACAAATGCAAAACACAGTGCATTCCATTCACACTCATTATAAAGACTGTTATTTAAAAAATAAAGGAAAATAGGAAGTGTTGGAGAGGATGCAGAGAACTAGGAACATTCATTTATTGTTGGTGGCAATGTAAAATGGTGCAGCTTCTGTAGTAAACAGTTTGGTTAAGTATAGAATTCCTATATAAACTGGCAAAACCACTACAAGATATAGCCCAAAGAATTGAAAGCAGGGACTCAAACAGATATTCGTACACCCACATTCATTGCAACATTATTCACAAATGCCAAAAGTTGGGAGAAACCCTAGCATCCATCATTTGGTGAATGAGTAAATAAATATGATATATGCATACAATGGAATATTATTCAGTCATAAAAAGGAATGAAGTTCTGATAACAAGCAACAAAATGGATGAACCTTGAAAATATCATGTTGAGTGAAATAAGCCAGTCACAAAAGGACAAATATTGTATGATCTCACTGATTTAAAATAATTACAATAAACAACAACAATATATGTTAGCAGGGAATGGGATAAAGATAGAAAATGGGAAGTTAAGGCTTAAAAAGTAAATGGTTCCAATTTGCAGTAATGGAAATATTTTGGTGATAGATGATGACTATGGTAGCACAACATTGTGAACCTAAATGATAGCACTGATAGCACTAATTGATATCTGAATGTGATTGAAATGGGAAATATTATATTGCACATATGGTAACAATAAATTTTAAAAAAATTCTATGGAACTACACTACTCAATCATAGAGCCCTAAGTTAAACCATGGATGCTATCTAATAGTACAATTATAAAATGTTATAATTGTAACACATTTTCCACACCAGTGCAAGTTGCTGGTGGTGAGATGGTGTATGGGAATCCTATATTTTATTCTTGCTTGTTATTTAAATGCACACTTTGTCTAATAAAGGGGGAAATATTTACTTGTGGGAGCTTCAGCCCTGTTGCCCTACCTCAAAACCTCACTGCATGGAAGATCTCTAAACTCACCCTAATGACACTATTTATATCGGCAACTTCAACAAGAAGATCAAAAAGGATGAGCTGACTAAAGTAGACTTATTATTATTCTAGTAATGGAAAAACTTGTAACATCGATAAGGAGGCAGTGGTCGCTGGAGGTTCTGAGGGGAGAGAAAGGGAAGAATGGGTGTAACATGGGACATTGGAATTGTTCTGCATGATATTGCAATGACAGATACAGACCATTATACATTTTTTTCAGAACCTATGGAATGTGTTGTGCAAAGTGTGGACCATGGTATAAACTGTAGACCATGGTTAGTAGCAACACTTCAATATATTTTCATCAATTGTAAGAAATGTACTACACTAATGAAATATGTTGTTGATGGCCATAAGTGTGGGGGTGGGGGTGGGGTGTGTGGGAATTCCCTATATCAATGTAACATTTATGTAATCTGAAGCTTCTTAAAAATAAAAATTAAAACAAAACAAAACAAAACAAAAGGATGAGCTGAAGAATCCCTGAATGCCATCTTTTCCCAGTTAGGCCAGATCCTGAATATCCTGGAGTCCTGGAGCCTGAAGATGAGGGGCCTGGCTCCTTGCAAGGTTTCCCCATCTATGACAAGCCCTTGAGAATCCAGTATGCCAAGACTGACAGGAATAGTATTGCCATGTTGAAGGGCATCTTCGTGGAGTGGGACCACAAGTGAGAAAAGATGAAGCCCAAGAGCCAGGAGATCCCAGCTGCCAAGAAGGCTCTACACGGTGCAGTAGCTGCTCTGGTGGTGGGGGACTTCCAGGGGCCTGTTCCAGGCACACCGCCGATGACTCAGCCACCCCACACCGTGCACCACATGCCAGCCTGCCTCCTTATATGCCTTCCCATGGCATGATCTCACTGCTGGGCATTGCACCTTGACAGATCCATCCAGCGGCCATGCTCTCCACAGCAGCTTATGCCGGGACAGATGCCTCCTGCCCAGCCCCCCTCAGAAAATGCACCAAATCACATCTTGTTTTTCACCAATCTGCCCATAAAGGGCAACAAACTCATGGTGTCTATGCTTTTCAACTAGTTTCCAGGCTTCAAGGAGGTCTGGCTTGTCTCAGGACTCCACGATCACTAAAAAGCAGAAAAGAAATCAAATACAGTAATTAATGCATTTTCCAATCATCTATTACATTTTAAGAAGAGGTCAATATTCCTGGATTATTTTTAACTCTAAATTATTGAAATGAATATTTATGGTAAGAAAATGCTTAGAGTTGGATAATTCAATAATTCCCTTCCAGTAATTGCCTTGAAAGAAATGTGCTTTAAGGGCTTTTTAACCTTTCCAGAGGTCTTCTTTTTGAAATGTTATATAAATATTGCATTCATGATGTACATGTTATTGGAAATATTTCTTGGAGATGTTTTTCTACAAATTTAAACTATGCCACAAATTCATGTATGTTTATCTTAGTTCAAATCTAGTTTAAAAGCTAGTTGCAGTTTTAAACCATATATAAACATATTTTTAAGGTTAAAGAAACTATTTTTTTTACCATGAACAATAAATTTAAAATTGTATAAAGGCAAAGAAACTATTCTTTATTAGCTTAAATAATTTGATGTTCACACCAAGACTTGGATGACAGTGTAGAATATTTCTTTACTTCCTTTATTGGACCAGGATCTAAGTCTCAGGGTTTAAACCCACCATGAAATAAACAAAGAACAGAAAAGAAATTAATCAATAAAGCAGTTAGCAAAATCCAAAATTAAAAAATACCCACAGGTATGTAAAATATTATTAAGGAAAAAATAAAAGATAAATTTTTACCTTCAAAAATTTCAGCACTGATAAAAAATATTAAAATACCTTTGTCTCTGTATATAATAATATCTCTACCTGTCACTTTGCCACTACATTTAATCTCTACCTCTACCTATGCAAGCTATGACTATATCTGTATGTATACATGCATCTATATGTAGAGTTATATATATGTATATATATTTACGTATATGTGATGCAGACAATAACATGGAGGGGGGCAGGAAAAGAGACTTTTGAGGATTTTAAATCATATCCCCATAGCTGATGTACATAGCTAATCATTTGGGGAGGATCAGAGGAGAAAGCCTTTCACAACCCTGGTACTCTCTATTGAACAACTTGCAGAATGTTATCAGGTAAATCACCACTAAACCCAATTAACAAAACTTCACTTAAGGTAAGAATTTCTTAATATAATACCATAATATGTATGTATCCAAATCTCACATCAACATTTTAAATAGTATATAGAAAAAGAGTCCAGTTATATTTCATTTATGATAATATATAGTAAGAATTTCATGTTCTTTGAAAAGTATCACAGTAGAGGGAGATATACACATTAAAATTTTTTCTTCCATAACCTAACTCTTGGAAATTTCTGTCCAATTTATGTCTTTCCTTGGTGACTATCTATTTCCTTTATTGGAATGCAAAGCAGGTAGTTGTGGTTCCTTTCAGTCACTACTAGCCCAATAATCTTGAGCAAATGATATTACCACCTTTTTTGTTCTTATCTATAAATGAAGATAATAGTTTTAGTGATGAGGTGATATTTAGAAAAAAATATTTAAAGCACATAGTATAAATAATAAGGTATAAGTTATATAAAAAATGATGTTTGATTATGTAGTTTGGTTTTGTTCATGGTGTACGCCACTGATGAAAATAGTGTCAAGACAATGTTTTATTCCTCAATAACTATTTGTTAAGGTATGGACCAATGAATGAATTTACAAAGCACATTATCAATAAATCAATGAATAAGAAAATATTTTCTGAATTTAATATCAATACATTAGCTGAAATTCAATTATTTATAATAAAATTGTGGAGGTCTAAGACATGTTCTCAAGTTTCACTGACTTTAATAGCATGGGAACTTTTAAAAAAAGAATATTGTAAATAAAGTGTTACAGGAAGTCAGAATAGTATGCATTTTTTCTTAGATAATTGTCTGTTTCATTCAAATAGTATTTGAGATACAAGAGACTTGCAGAATTAGGACAGATATTGTCTGTAAACAGAATAAGGAATAAAGGAGAAAAATGACTAAAAGTTTCAAATAACTGAATGAAGAGTAAGTTCTCTACAGAAGAAGACAATAAACAGAAATTGAAGATTAATTAATATATGAAGAAGAAGATGAATAAAGAAAAGGGAGGAGGAGTAGGTGGCAGAATTCCAAAATAAGGATTTTGGAATGTAACAAGGATGCAATTTAGAACAGGGTATTCAGAAAAGATACAGGCTATAAAATACAGAGGAAAATTAAGGGAGAACAGAGTTGCAGAACCATTGGAGGAAACCCTTGTAATGTGCTCCATTGTTGAGGAGATGTAAAAAGCTGAAGGTTGAAGAAACATTGACTTGATTTTTAGATGAGACTGTTATTGGAATGATATTATTAGATGCTGACCAAGAATCAGATACTTAAGTTTCAAGCAAAATCTTGTTAGACAGATAACACTGAAAAAATGCTAATGAAAAGTGGTAGGAAAATTGTTATTAAATTAATGGATCATTTCAGAAAGAAATTCTGTAAACAGAAGAATCTAAGCTTTTATTTAAGTTCAAAGAGTACTTGGAAAAGAATGAAACACTGAATGGGAAACATTGGCATCAGTGGAAGAGGAGAGAGAATGAAAAGTAGAGCTTGTGAATGACTCCTGGAAACGGATATGTCCATTCACCCTAATAAAGTATATAAGGGGGATGGAAGATGATAAAATAGCTTAAGAGTTTTATAAATGGATATAAAATTTATTGATGATGAGAAGAGACTGGAGCAACATAGATTACTTACTCTACTAGATGTTTTAAAATATAGTTTGTAATAAATAGCTCTGATTTAAAGTAATCACATATCTTGAGAAAGGTCAATAAAGAAGGAACTAAGTAACAATTTGAGAAATTATTTTTAACAATTGAATGATGTACTTGGTGCTCATTTGTAGGAAATCAATGAAATACTGTTTCATTTCTGTATTACAGTGATTTAATATTTTATCCAAAAACCCATATTTTTGTAGTACTCAGCAGCTGGGATGTACCATGCAGTTGAACAGTGATCATACAGACAAATATTTTATACCCAATCAACAGCTAGTAAGTCACAAAAATATATGCAACATGAGCAAAAGCTTTTAAATATTGTATGTTCTTCTACCTCTAACTTGGAAATGTTAGAGAAGAAGGAGACATTAAGTGATGTTATGTTATTTCCTACTAAATAATACAATCTGGAGGGAATAATATCAGATAACTTAGTCAATAAATGTACTTACACTAATTTTTTATCTCCTAATGATTATCCATGGATTGAATATCCACATCCAAACCAAATTATCCCAAGCTTATCAGCTCTATTGCAGTGAATGAATTTCTGCTTAGAAGATTTTCTGATATTTGAGAGCTCAGGGTCTTTCATGACATGCTGTTCCTATTCATGTACTTGGAAATGCTGATGGGGAAATTTCCATTGTCACAGTAACCACCCTTGACCAGACACTTAATGCCCCCATGTATTTCTTTCTTAGCAATCTGTCCATCTTGGTTATGTGCTACATTTCTGTCCCCATACCCAAAGCATGTGTCATCTTCCAGCTTGACAACAGAATTAGCTCCAAAGCTGAATGTGCTGTTCAGATCCTCCTCATGATTTTGTTTTCTACTTCAGAGATGCTGTTTCTCACCACCATGACCCATGACCACTAAGTGGACATCTGCTAGTCTCCCACTACTCCATCATCATGGACCCTCTGGTCAGTGTACATGTTAACACTGCCCTGCATAGTTATGGAATCGCCTATGGAGATGTGCAAACTGGCAACATATTCCATTTGTCCTCCTGTTCATCCAATAGGGCCCATCTCTTCTTCTGTGACATCCTTTTTCTCCCCCCAAGCTCTTCTGCTCTAACACTTTCAGCAGTGAAATTGTAATCCTTTGCTCTGTTCACTGTGTAGTGGTGATAGGTGGTGGCTGCTTTGCCTTTATCACCATGACATATTTGCATATTTTCTACTATTCTCAAGTTTTCTAAGCAGAAGATAGTGAGGAAAGTCTTTTTCACTTGTGTCCATCTTGTCCTAATGGTGACCATCTTTGTCAGCTTGACCACTGCTCTGTATGAAAAGCCAACTCTAAACTCACCCAGGAATCAGGACAAGATCACTTTTGTGTTCTATTCTGTAGTAACTCCTTTGATGTGTCCTATTATCTTTATTCTTAAAAATAGGCAGATAAAAGAGGCTGTAAGAAGAATTATGCAGAGAATGCTTTATTCAGAAAAATTATAGGATTATTATTTCAAAACACTCACTTTTTGAGGAAGTAAGGGAAACTGTTTCAATGTTAAGTTTTTTCCCATTTACAACTACGGGTTAACTGACTTGATCTGTAAGTGAAAGACATTTTACTACGCGTCAGCATTGTAGTAATACAAACATACTTAAATTTGAGTTACCCTTCCCAAATTACATATTCCCTGATGCCTGAAACAGCTAAAGGCTATCAATTGGTATATATTTATCATTTCAATTATTGTCCTTAAATATGTAGAGAATCATAGACTAGATAAACTGTATATTCACTATGCTTGATATATATTTTTACAATTAAAAGGAAGGCAATCATTCCCTTACTCATATATTTTAAATATTCTCTGAAATGAATATGATAGCATCTGAAGGTAAGTCATAGAATCACAATAAGAGGTTATTTTTTTCTTAATATCAAAAATAACCATCTACTTATTTTTCATAAAGTTAAAGTATAATTTTAAATAATAATTATTTTTCTCAAGGTAAACATTTTTATTTGTAAAAGGTAAATAACTTTTATGTTTATAAATTTACAATTAAGATTATATATTGACAAATGTCTTAATTTTCTAGGTTGCTACAACAAATATTTTGTTATTTTGTTATAGCAGCCTTGGTAAACTAAGATATGTGACCAAATTATTGATTTTTAAACTGAGATCTAGTAATTCTCCTTCTTGAATTAAGATATCTAAATGCCTCTTTTGATGAGTTGAAATTGAAAGGCAAAAATGGCTCCCAGGTGTTCTCAGATAGTATCTTGATGGCAGACATTAAAGTATTGAAAAACAAATCCTTGGCCAGTTTGTGAGTAGGAACCTAGACTTGCTTATGTGCTATAAACGCATTAACAGTCATTGGGGAAAACATATGATTTGTTTTTGTCTAAAATATCCCTTTGGTGTTGCCCAATAATACAGTTTTGGCCCCATTCATGAGAGTGGTCTCCATTGCCCACTCATAAGAGTGGTCTGTTACCAGGCAATTAGATTTATAGTAGAAAGATCACAATACTCATCTACAGCACAAAATAAGAAAAATAAAATAAATTTAAAAAGCTTAATTTGTGAGCCTTACTTGCAAAGTCTGTCAAGGTGAAGGAGATTCTAGATGTCTGCCAGCATTTATACACTCCCTTTTTAAGCTCTCGCTTGAAAATATGGATTGAACGGCTGGTTCTTATGAAAGGTCCACATATGATAATTTTGTGCAGGTAGGAATTTTATATCCTGGGTGTCATTTGATAGTTTTTAGAATTCTGAACATTTGCCTTTTCTTGCATTTGCCATCTGTAAGCCACATGGTGGTTAAATTAGATTATTCAGGAAAACAATTGATTCATCTTAAGATTCTTGTTCTGATGGGAGTTGGGTGGCACCAAGGGAAAATGGTCACAAATGCACCATTTAGTTTGATTGACTAAGCTAAGCCTTGAGTGTAATGTAGGCAGATATTGAACATACATAAAGAAGAAAATTAGGATAGAAACACCAACACCAAGGAGAGGTTTCTCATAGGTGTCATTGGTAAGGGGTAATAAGGAAGTGGTTCAGAATCTTAGCAGAATAGAAAGAAAATAGCTAGAATTATAAAACCAAGGTAACTTTGACTTAAATATAGATTATCTCTGGCTTCAGTCCTCTGGATTTTGTTTAGTGATTTCTTGGTGGAAGGTGTCTACTTTACACAATTATCTACATGATCTGCAGGTTTTATGTAGCAGCTGTCACCTACTTCTTAAAGAATGGATACTGGACTTTTCTTAATAACGCTCAGTTTGAGTTCTCTAGCAGGGACATTGTCCATTGTATCAAGGAAGATGTAATCTTTAAATTAAATAAAACAACCCCTTGGGGTTTTGCTTATGTGTTAATTAACAGTACATGTTAATGCCCTTTCCAATGAAATTTGGAGACTTTCTCTAAAGTATCTTATATAAGGTCAGGTTTCTTGGTAATGCCCTTATTCGGATACTTGTTAAACAGCCATTTTTTATTTTAGTATAATTTGCCATTTGGAGAGGCTAATAATTGTTTTTGAAAAATCATCGGGTTATGACTCCTTCCTGTTTGACATTTTTTCCCTCAATTTATTTTTCTTCTCTTCTTTTCTAAACAAGAAGAAATCAGTCAGTATCTTCAACAGTTCGTGTGGAAATCTCCTTAGCCAGATCACCAAGCTGAATAGGAACATTTTCCTCTTTCCACATTACCTCAAACAGCAGTGTTGCTAAATATTATGCACTATATAATATTGATAACCTTTAATTCGGCTTACAGCAAGATACATATCACTTGCCTGCCAGCCCTAATTGGCAGCCTTAGCCAACAAACTGTGACTTCTGTTAACAATTTTAACAAGGAACTTTATATTTTCACTCACTTTTCTTAAAATCTGCAGTCTGATTTCAAAGCTCCTCTTATAAATTTGTTTTTTGTTGTTCTTGGTGGCATCACATCACTTCCATGTACCAAAAACATTACTATATATTTTTTTAAATATATTTTTTTAAAGATACTTATGTTACATAAATGTTACACAAAAAAATAGGGATTCCCATATACCCCACTCCCCACACCTTCCACACCCTCCCACATAAACAACATCCTTCATTAGTGTGGCACATTCATTGCAATTGATAAACGCATCCTGGGACTTTGCCACTGAGCATGGATCATAGTTCACATTGTAGTTTGCACTCTATCCCACACAATCCTACAGGTTAAGGGAAGCTATAAAATGGCCTATATCTGTCATTACAATGTCATTCAGGATGATTCCCAAGAGCAGAGGCTCACAAGCATAGTTGTCAATATCAGGGGCCAATCAATGGACCATCCTCCTTCACCAGTCATTGCCCCTGCACTTGGGGGACTGTTGCTGCTCCATTATAGAATGTGGCAGAGCACTCCAGGATGGGAATTCAATATTCTCTCAGTTATTGTGTGAATATCCACCCACTGTGACAATGCCCTGTGAACATTTAAACACATTTATATACCTTATATGTATGCCCAGATGAAAAACATACAATATCAAGTTGTTTTTCAAAAATATTTTTCAAAAACTTAGATGTTTCAAACAATAAATCTGCAATATTTCATTGTTTCTGGAGATCAGGAATACCTCATGGTTTCTGGAGATTTGGAGTCCAGCAGCATCTTAGCTTGGTGCCTTTTCTCATTATTTCACATGAGGCTGCAATCAAGCTGTCAGGTGTGACTGCAATCTACTCTGAAGTCACAGATGAGGCATGGTGTGGAATCTGCTTCTGGACTCATTTAGATGGTTTTCAGGTCTCAATGACCCTGACATTGGAATTATCCATAGGACTACCTGACAACATATCAGATGATTTCTCTCAGGGTAAGGGACTGAGAGAATGACAGAAGATGCATGCCAGGGTAACCAAGGAAGAAGCCATTGTTTTTGTGTTACGTACTATCTGAAATGTCAGCCCTTCACTTCATTTGTCTTATGTTCTGTTTGTCACAAGCAAGTAACTCAATCCATCCCTTCAATAAAAAGGAGGGTTTGCCACATGAATACCAAAAATGTAGCTCATTTGGGTGTAGAGCCACCTACCACCCCTCCTTCCTGAAACAATCTAAATAACTTACTTTCTCTTTCTCTCTCTCTCTGTTTCTCTCTCTATCTCTCTCTGTCATATATGTGTATATATGTGTATATTACAAAACATATAAATGAAAGTAAGAGAACCCAGAGGGACAGAAAACAAATGAGTTATTCCCAATTGTTTTACCAGCTCACTGACTTGAGAGAATTTGCAGGCTACAGCACAGGGAACTAGTACACAGAAGGAGTTGAGGAGATGGAACAGAAATTTTGGGGAGATGAAGGTGGCTAGAGTTTACAGGACACCATGCCACAGAGGAGATAGGAGGCCAGGAAAATAAGCCTGGAGATCTGCAAAGGATTGCCCTTAAATTTTAAACAGATACTCTTCTGCCCACACATGTGAGGATTGTGTTCAAGGCCAATAAAAGTACTATCCAAAAGATCTAGAGGGGAAAGCGCTAAGCAATTGTGCGTATATTCAACAGCCAAAGGGACACTTCATAATTTTAGGAACACTGAGAGGTGTGTTCACAAAGGTCTTGCCTCAGTAGCTGGGAAAAAAATTCCTTGTAATAAACATTGATATGGTTCTATCCACAAATCTTAAAGCATTCCTACATAACTGAACTGTGAATTTGAAGAAATCTTAAGCACAGTTATAGGAATACAAAATATCCATGACAAAAAGTAAAATTCACAATATCCAAACAATTATCATCAAGAAACCAAACAAGGGGGAAAATCCAGCACATGATAAGGAGATACATCAATAAAAACTAACCCTAATAAAATCTTGTTGCCAGGGACGCCCGTCACTGGGAGTCATGTCCCATGCCGGGAGGAGGGCTCTTGGTTTATATGCTGAGTTTAGCTCAGAGAAAGGCCACATCTGAGCAACAAGGAGGTTTTAAGGAGGGAACTCTTAAGCAATACATATATTCCTAGGCTCAGTTTCAGTTTCACAAGAACAAGGTTTGTGAGTACAAGTATCAATATCAAGGGCCTGGTGTACCAGTGCTCATGGACTCTAGAGATTCTTACCACTATATGAGAAAATATAACAGGTCTCCCCAGGATGGGAGTTCAATATTCCATCGGTTATTCTGTGAGACTCCACCCACTGAGACATACCCTATGACCATATGAACACATTCATATTCCATAGAGAACTGCCCCAGGTGCACCCCTCCCCATAAATCCCCCACCAATGGTATCTCACACCAATGACCCTCTCCTGCCACAGTTGCCCTCTTTTGCAATCTAAAACCTCCCGAAAAACAAAACCAAAAAAAAATAAAATAAAATAAAATATAAATCTTTTGCATTGTGCCTTTCATCAATGTAAGATCCTTTATGCATATTGGCAATTTCTTCTGCATGTTCCTACTGTGTCTTATTTTTACCACCTAATTTTCAAAGAAGCTTTAGGTTACAGAAATGTCACAAAGAAAATAAAGGGGAGTCCTCTATACCCCACTCCCTCTTCTTCTCACATTTTACCCCATTGATAACACCTACGTGAGTATGGTACATTTGTTACAATTGATGAACAAATTTTGAAACATTTCTACTAACCATGGTCAATGGTTTACATTATGGTTTACATTTTTCACCATACACTTTCATAGGTTTTGACAAAATATATAAATGCCTGTATCCATCATTGTAAGATCATGCAGAAAAAATCTAATTGCAAAAATGCCCTATGTTCCACCAATTCTTCCTTCCCCTCCCCTCAGAACCTAGGGTAGTCACTAAGTTTCAACTTTTTAAGAATAAGTTTCATAGTTACATGCATTAATATCAAGGGTCTGATGTAATAGTTGTTTTCTATTTTAGGCACTGCCTATGTAGTTGAGAGATTCTTGCTCCTCTATTTGAGAATGTAGCAGGTCTCCACTGGATGGGAGTTTAATATTTTCTTGTTTGTTGTCTGGTTCTCCATCCATTGAGATAATATACTCTGACTAGATCAACACATTTATTTTCCATAAAAGGATGCCCCTGGTGCACCCTTTCCCACATATCCCCCAACACTAACACCCTGTACCAGGGACCCTTCCCTTGTATATTTTCCAAAAGAACATTCCACCATTTTAATTTCAATGACATACCTACAAATCCCCAGAATTCACTTTTTTCTTTCTCCAACCCTCAACCAGTTCCATGGATAGTCCATCCCACCTCCCAAACCTGCTCACACTAACACTCCAGCAACATCAAACCCACTCAAATTCCTGCACAACCATCACCCCTATCCAATGACAAATCAGTCCCTTCCATCTTATCATAGGTTCTATTCAGAAAGAACATCAGCTCACCATTCTCTACTCCTTTTATGTCTCCTGGTAACCTATCTTCCAGACATTAGTTGTGTGAGTCTGCTCAATATGCTTAGGTCATATCAGTGAGGTTGTGCAATATGTGCCCTTTGATGACTCACTTACTTCACTCAATATATGGTCTTCAAGATTCATCCATGTTGTTGTGTGTGTCAATACTTCATTCCTTTGTCCAGCTGAGTAATATTTCATTGTATGTATATACCACATTTTACTTATCCAATCATCTGTTGATGGACACTTGAGTTCCTTACAATTTTTGGCAATATTGAATAAGACTGCTATGAACATTGGAGTAGATATATATCTGTTCATGTCCCTGCTTTCAATTCTTCCAGGTATATATACAACATGGGATTGTTGGATCATATGGCAATTCTATAGTTAGCTTCCTGAAGACTCACCAAACCATCCTCCACAATAGCTGCACCATTCTACATTCCCACCCACAGTGAATGAGTGTTCCCTTTCCTCCACAGCCTCTCCAACACTTGTAGTTCTCCATTTTATTAATACCCACCAGTCTAATGGGTATAGGATGATATCTTACTGTAGTTTTGATTTGCATTTACCTAATAGCTAGTGATAATGATCATCTTTTCATGTGCTTTTTAGCCATTTGTATTTTCTCTTTGGAAAAGTGTTTGTTCATATCACTTGCTTATTTTTAAATGGGTTGTCTTTTTCTTTTTGAGATGTAGGACTTCTTTGTATATGCTGCATATTAGAGCCTTATCAGATAAGTTGTTCCCAAATATTTTCTCCCATTGAGTAGGTTGCCTTCTCACTTTCTTGACAAACTCCTTTGAATTGCATAAGTTTTAAATTTGAGGAGGTTCCATTTATCTATTTTTTTCTTCTGTTGCTTTTGGTTATAAAGTTTATGAAAACATTTCCTACTACAAGATTTTGAAGATGTTCCCTGTATTATCTGCTCGGAGTTTTATGGTCTTGTCTCTTATATTTAGGTCTTTGATGCACCTTGAGTTACTTCTTATAATGGGCATGAGATGGTGATCTGCTCTCATTCTTTTGGATATGGATATTCATTTCTCTCAGTACCATTTGTTGAAGAGGCTATTCTCTCCCAGTTGAATGGGCTTGGTGGCCTTGTTGAATATTGGTTGCCCATATATGGGAGGATCTCTGTCAGAACTGTCAATTAGGTTCCATTGGGCAGAATATCTTTCCTTGTGCCAATACATGCAGTTTTGACCACTGTAGCTTTGCGGTATGCTTTAAAGTCAAGTAGTATGATTCCTCAAAGTTTATTTTCCTTTTCCAATATATTTTTGGCTATTTGAGGGCCTTTGCCCTTCAAAATAAATTTCATAATTGACCTTTCCAGTTCAGTAAAAATTGTTGTTGTAATTTTCATTGGGGTTGTGTTAAATATGTAAATTTGGGTAGGAAGGACATCTTAACGATATTTAATCTTCCAACCCATGAATATGGAATATTCTTCCACTTTATTTCTTGTCTGATTTCCTTTAACAGTATTGTGTAGTTTTCTGTATACAAGTCCTTTACATATGTAAATTTATTCCTAGATATTTGATTATTCAAATGCTATTTAAATAGAATCTTTTTCTTGATTTCCTCCTCAGATTTCTCATTAGTAGTGTACAGAAATGGTACTGATTTTGTGTGTTGATCTTACATCCTGTCACTTTACTGAGCTGTTTATCAGCTTTAGAAATTTTATTGTAGATTTTCTGGGGTTTTCTACATATAAGATCATGTCACATTCAAATAGTGAAATTTTTACATCTTCCTTTCCAATTTAGATGTCTTTTTTTTTTTTTCTTGCCTAAGTGCTGGAAGTAGTACTTCTAACACAATATTATATAATAGTGTGACAATGGGCCTACTTAACTTGTTCTAGATCTTAGCAGGAAAGCCTTTAGCATTTCACCATTGAGCATGATATTAGCTGTACGTTTTTCATATATTCCGTTTATCATGTTGAGGAAATTTCCTTCCATTCCTACCTTTTGAAGTGTTTACATCAAGAAAGGATGCTGTATCTTGTCAAACGATTATTCTGCATCAATTAAGATGGTCTGTGATCTTTTTCTTTTGATCTGTTAATGTGGTGCATTACATTGATTGATTTTCTTATGTTGAGTCATGCTGACATGCCAGGGATAAAACCCACTTGTTCATGGTGTATAATTCATTTGATGCATTCTTGAATGTATTTAGCAATATTTTGTGGGGATTTTAACACAAAAGTTCATTAGAGAGATTGGTCTATAGTTTTCTTTCCTTGTGACATCTTTATGTGGCTTTGGTGTGAGGATGATGTTGGCACCATACAATGAGTTAGGTTATATTCCCTCTTCTCATATTTTTAGAAGGGTTTAAGCAAGATCTGTGTTAGTCTTTTCTGGAATGATTGGTAGAATTCACCCATGAATCCATCTGGTCCTGGTTTGTCTTGTTTGGGAGACTTTTGTTGACTAATTCAATTGTGTTACTTGTGATTGCTCTGTTGAATTCATCAATTCCTTCTTTCATTAATGTAGGTTGCTTGTGTGTTTCTAGAAATTCATCCATTTCATTTAATTTTTTCATCTTGTTGGCATAAAATTTTTCAAAGTATCCTATTATGATACTCTTTATTTCTGTGGGATCAGTGGTGATATCCCCTCTCTCATTTTTTATTTATTTGAATGTTCTCTCTTTTTTCTTTGTTAGTCTAGCTAAGGGTTTGCTAATTTTATTAATCCTTCCAAGAACCAGTTTTTGTTTTTATTAATTCTTTCTAGTGTTTTTCATTCTCAATTTCATTCATTTCTGTTCTAATCTCTTTTATTTCCTTCTTTCTGCTTGCTTTAGGATTTCTTTGTTTTTCTTTTTCTAGATCTGCCAGGTATGCAGTAAGTCTTTTATTTTGGCCTATTCTTCTTTTTAAATGTTGGCATTTAGATCTATAAATTTCCCTCTCAGCACTGATTTAGCTGCATCCCATAAATTTTGTATGTTGTGTTTGCATTTTCACTCTCTTCTAGGTAGTTACTGATTTCTCTGGCAATTTTCTCCTTTAACCACTGATAGTTTAAGAATGTGTTATTTAAATTCCATGTATTTATGCCTATTGGCATTTTCTATAATTTGAAGCTTCATTCCATTGTGGTCAGAGAAAGTGCTTTAATATTTTTAATATTTCTAAATTTGTTGACACTTGTTCTATGATCTAGCATGTGGTCTATCCAGGGGAATGATCCATGTGCACTTGAAAATAATGCATATGCTGCTGCTTTTGGTTTTAATGCTGCTTTTAGGTCTAGTTCCTCTAATGTAATAGTCAAGATCTCTATTTCTTTATTGAGCCCTTGTCAAGATGTTCTGTCTAATGACGACAACGGTGTATTGAAGCCCCCCACTATGATCATAGAGGCATCTATTTGTCCCTTTAGTTTAACCAGTATTAGTCTCATTTATTTTGTGGCTCCTTGGTTAAAGTATCCTTTGGTAGAGTATCCTTTTTATTAATATATAGTGGCCTTTGTCTCTTACATTTAATGCCTATTTTAATGATATTATTATATTTCTTTAGTAGAGTATCCCTTTTATTAATATATAGCGTCCTTTGTCTCTTACATTTAATGTCCATTCTATTTATATTATTATAGCTACTCCTGACCTTTTTGGTTATTGTTTGTGTGTAAAATATTTTTCCAACCTTAAAACCTCCTTGCATCCCTGGGTCTAAAATGAGTTTCTTGTAGATAACATATACATGGGTCATATTTTCTTAACCATTCTGCCATTCTGCACCTTTTAATTGGAGAGTTTAATCAATTATCATTCAATGTTGTTACTGTCAAGGCAATACTTATATTAGTCATTTTTTCTTTAGGTTTATATATGTCATTTTTTTAAAAAATTTCTCTTTTTATCCTATTAGCTAATTTTAATAATAATCTTCCTTTCTACAATTTCCTCCAACCCTCTCTTTTCTGGTTTCCCTTTCAATCTGTAGAATTCCCTTTACTATTTCTTGAAGGGCAAGACTCTTGTTGAAAAACTCCCTCAATTTCTGTTTATCTGTGCCTATTTTGAAGTCTCACTCATTTTTGAATGCCAGTTTTGCTGGATACAGAATTCTTGGCTGGCAGTTTTGTTTTGTTTTTTTCTTTCAGCACCTTAACTATGTCAGACCACTGCCCTCTCACCTCTATTATTTCAGATGAGAAATCAGCACTTAATCTTATTGAGTTTCCCTTCTATGTGATGGATCTCTTTTTTCTTTTTTCTTTCAGAATTCTGTCTTTTGCTTGAGCCTTTTACAATCTGATAAGTATGTGTCTTGGAGTAGTTCTGCTAAGATTTTTTGTGCATGGTGTATGCTGCACTTCCTGGACATGTATATCCATGTCTGTCATAAAAGTTCAGAAACTTTTGGCCATTATTTCCTCCAACACTCTTTCTGCCCCCTCTACCTTTTGTTCTTGTTCTGGGATGCCCATAATGCATATGTCCGTGTGTTTCATATTGTCATTCAATTCCTTGAGTCCCTGATGAATTTCTTCCATTTTTTTACTACGTGCTCTACTCTGTAAAATTTCAAATTTCCAATATTTTACACCTCTAATTCTTTCCTCTCCCGTTCAAATATGCTGTTATGTGCTCTTATTACATTTTTAATTTTTTGCATTGTGTCTTTTATCCCTGTAATATCTGCTATCCTTTTATGTATGTTTACAATTTCTTCTGAATATACCCTGAGTGTCTTCTTGATATCCTTTATCTTTTCCTTCATTTCATTGAGTTGATTAGGGATTTTTTGTGGGGCATCTGTAGTAGTCTGATATTGTTTATGAATTCCAAAATTAGAAATTAGATTATGTTTGTAAACTCGTCTATCTGAGGTTTCACTTTTCCTTGATTAAATTATGATTAAGGTTTTGATTGAGCCACATCAGTAGGGCATTTGGTCCCCACCACTTTGTGGGTGGGGACTCACAGATAAAAGACATGACAAAGGACAGAGTTGGAATTTTGATGCTGGAGTTTTGAACTGGAACCTGGGAAGTAAACACACAGAGGAGAAGAGCAGCTGAGCCCAGAGAGAATTGAAGCCCAGAGAGAGAGACAGAGCTGGTCACCTAATAGTCTACAGCTGGCGTTGTGAAGAGACAGGGCTGATGAGCCCAGAGAGAAACAAGCCCTGGGAAGAGAGGAACCCAGGAAGCCTGAATCCTCACAGATGGTGGCAGCCATCTTGCTCCAACAAGTGGCAATAGACTTTGGTGAGGGAAGTCACTTATGCTTTATAGCCTGGTAACTGTAAGGTTCTATTTCAAATAAATACCCTTTATAAAAACCAACTGATTTCTGGTATTTTGCATCAGTACCCTAGCTGACTAATACAATATCCTTGATTAGTTTTTCCACATTGTGTGCCTCCTCCTGATTTTAGTTTGTTCATTTGACTGGGTCAGGACTTCCTGTTTCTTAGTCTGGCTTATAATTTTTTGCTAATTTCTAGGGATCAGTTTATCTTTATGGCCTTTCTCAGTTAGTTTCTCTTTCTAGTCTAAGATTTTGTTTTTGTTTGGTTTGGTGTTAGGAGTCATCTTTATCAAATGGTTCCACTTTTTTATATATACCTCCCACAATTTCTAGAGGAAAAGTGCAACTTACTGTTCCTTACTCCAACATCTTGAATCTCCCAATATACATCTTTAAATACAAGAAGCTAAACAAGAATTAAGTAAATCTTACTGAAGAAGAATCAGAATTGAATACAGAATTAAAAGATATGAAGACAGGAACATCTTTCATCCCCATCCCAAGAGTTACCATCTCTGTGTCACGCAATGGGTGCAGAGAGTAACAAAGAGGAAGTAGAGTTTAAGCATTCAGAGAGCTTTCACAATCATGTTGACAGCTAGTGATTTATATCAACTAAATCAAAATGATGAGTCATAACTTACAGCATCCTAAAATTCCTTTACATCTATCTCATTCTACCACTCTACCTTCTTCAAGAATACAGAAGAATGATACAATTAAGAGAATGAGACTACATTGTCCTAAGAGACATGTCATTGTCAAAGGAGATGGAATTACTTACATCACCCATTCTCAAAATGAGTCTGTATGTTGGTCATGTTATATGAGTTATCTGTAATTGCTCATGAGAACTCATATTATGAAATAAAAAATAATTATCAAGACATCATACATTGTTCCTGATGTTTCTACTAAGTAAGTAAGGGCTACAGAGTAGATGTTTCTACTAAGTAAGTAAGTATATTAAATCATGTTTTAATATAAATAATGGAAATAGAGTCAGTAATCCTTATTACAGGGACGACAATGAATTACTGTGAGGGAATAAAATACCCTATGTACACAAGAAACAGTACACATAAATTACAAAAGTGAAATAAGTAATGAAAGGTATCATGTGTCTAAGAAGGTTTTAATTCAGAAATAAAGAAGCAGTTACTGTATGAATCTTGAAGACATCATGCTAAGTGAAATGTGAGACACAGAAGGACAGATATTGTTTAATTTCACTCATATGTATAGACAGAATATGCAAATTCATAGAAACAGAATGTAGAGTACAATTTACCAGAGGCAGAGAGGGAAGGAGGAATGGGGATTTAATGCTAATGGCAACAGGGTATCTGTTTCAATGATTGGTAAGTTCTGGTAAAAATAATGGTGGTGAAGGTAGTACAATATTGTGTGTGTGATGAAACCTGGTGAATTGTTTGTTTGAGAGGGGTTGTAATAGGAAGCTTTTTATGTGCACATATTTTCCAACAATTTTAAAAGATAAGGATCTAAAAAGATAATTAAATGGGATACATGATCCTAGCTGGAACTTATAAAGGATGAGAAAATGTCCAATAGGATATTATTGAGACACAGGAAAAAATGTTATACAGTGTTTATGTTTTATATCAGTGTGAAATTTCCTAAACTTGATGACTCTACTTAAGGTAGTACATATGTGAATATCCTTGTTTTTCTCAAATACACATGGAAAACAGTATTAAGTGTTTGTATTAGTCAGCATTCTCTAGGGAAAAGAATCAACAGGAAATATCTATAAACAGTATGAAATTTTATAAAATTCTCTCACCTGACTGTGGGGATGCACAAGTCCAGATTCCGCAGGTAGGTTGCAAACCAGGACCTCTGATGAAAGTCCGATGAAGATCCCTTATGAGTTCCTGGGCAATGTTGGTTGTCCAAAGACAAACTGGGAAATTCTGTCTGAATGCTGAAATCACTTCCTTTTTTAAGGCATTCAACTGATTGGATAAAACATCATTGCTGAAAAAATCTCCCTGCTGATTGTAGATGTAATCAGCCTTCTATGCAGTAAATTCACTGATGACTAAAGTCCATCAATGTCTTTGTATTACAGTTAGCTCAGTGTTTGCTTGAACAAACAACTGGGCACAATTACCTGGTCTAGTTGACACATGAACCTACCCATCACGGTGTTCAAGGAGCAAGATGTATACAACCTATACTCAAATGTTTAGAAAATAGATAAATTCATAGACATAAGAACAGATAGATAGAGATAGATGGGTGAACATATACATATGGATAGATAGGTAGGCAGGTAAATAGATAGATAGCATGATGCAGCAAATGTGGCAAAATATTAAAAAGTGTTGGATCTGGGTATCTGGGTGAGTGATTTTGATGGAGGTCTCTGTATGGCTTTTGCATTAAGTTTAAACTGCTATGTAAGCTTCAAAGAATTTTGAAGTGAAATTTTTAAAAAAGACCATTTACTTATCACTTGGGTTTACTCTTTATTGGAAAATGCAAATACGTTTCCATGATATTTTAACCTGAATCTTCAGCCTTTCTAAATATTATTAGCTATTTTGACTTATGGATTGAGTTTCCATAGCACCCTTTTACCACTTCCTCCTAATGAGAATATCTGAAGCAGTGTAAGAAAGCCCGAGGGGGTATGTGCAGAGTAGGTAGAGATCTGCCCAGAGATGCTAACATTTTCCTGAGAGGGAGACTGCCTCCCACAACTTACATGGCCAGAGTATAATAATCTTCTGATAGGAAATCCAGAAATAATCTATGACCTGGCAGCACAAAGTGTATAGCAATGAAGTAGACACCAGCAATCTTACATTAAAACTTGAGGAGGAAAGCCAAGATTTGCCAATTTGCATCTGTCTTTTGCTGAAAGAGAACTCTTTGGGGACACTGACCCCTCTATCCTGGCATTAATATTGATAGACATAGAGTCTAGGTGGATACAAGTGTGGTAAAATATAGGGAGTTTTGGTTAGGTTAATGTAATAAGTTGGCTAGGTAGTGGTGCTCACTTGTTTGGTCAAGGAAGCACTGAGCTAATCATAATGCAAGGGTATTTTGTGGACTCTAATCATCTGTGAGTTTATTGCATCTATGGCTGATTATATCTACAATCAGCTGAGGAGCTTGCCTTCACCAATGAGTGACATCTCATCCAATCAGTTGAAGGCCTTAAAAGGAGAAGTGATTTCAGCAGTCAGAGAGAAAACTCTTATCTCTACTTCAGATAGCAAACATTTCTTGGGGAACTCATCAAGGACCTTTATTGGAATTCCTGGCTTGCAGCTTGTCCTATGGAATTTGGACTCATGCATCCCCATGGTCTTCTGATTAAGTTTTATTAAACCTCATACTATTTACAGATAATTCCTGTCATTTCTGGTTCCCTAGAGTATCCAGGCTAATACAGCTTGGTACCACAAGTGGTTCTTGAGAATCAGAATCTTAAAAATGGGATTTCTGAATTGGTTCTGGTGTTTTTGCAATTGGCTCTCTGGGTATATTCACAGGCACTAATTACTGTCTTTCCAAAATCAAGATGCCACTGACAGTCCATGACATGAATTGACAATAAAGATACACAGAATATCACCACTGGATATGGCTATTTCCAAGCCTATAAGAGGCAAAACTCTTTGTGAGTGATTTTTTGACACCTTAACAGAGTTTTGTGGAGTTAAATGGTACAATGATGTTGGTGGGCTGTTACTAAATATGTTTGATTTAATTATAAAAAAAAAGGATGAAATGAAGCCTTAAAATTTGCAACCCAAGTGCCACATAAATGATGTAAATGTTTCTATGTGTGCCTTGAAATATAACCTTCTTTCATGCAGTAAGAGACTTGAGATCTCTGAAATCCAGACCCACAGTCTCATTGTGCAAGTGGCAGAGTTAAAATGGAAACTAAAATCTCAACTTTCCAGTTTATCTGCTTTTAAAATGAGGGCAGTCACTGGAAAGGAATGGGTTCCTTATGATCGGGGTGGCAACATATGGGTTGATGATAATGGCAGTTGGAATATTGAAACCCAAAATTCTGCTGAGACTTTGCCAGATAAACCTGCAATAGTATGCCCTGAGGTAATGGCCACTGGACCTCCAGCATGACTTAAGAAAAAGGCCACTTGACTTCCAGCTCACCCAGAGGATGCCTACCCAAACTCCAGCCTGCCTCAAGGAGTCTGCCACCCCACCTCCACCTGAAGATATTAATTCTGTCTCACTGGATGAAATTTTAATGAAATATGCCTTGAGGTAAATGATTTGCAAGACACTTCTAATGCTTCTCATTACCCACTCCCACCACCAGACTTTTCTTCCAGACCTATAACTAGGCTAAAGTCACAACAAGCCCCCAAAGGTGAAGTACAAAGTGTGATCCATGAGAAAGTGTGCTATACTACAAATGAAATGAATGAGCATTCTAATTTATCTAGAAAAAAACAGGAGAATATGTATGGGAATGGATATTATAGGTGTGGGAAAATCGTGGAAGGAATATAAAGTTGGATAAAGCTGAATTTATTGGTATTGGCCAAGTAAGCACAGATTCTGGATTCAATGTTGTAGCTCAAGGTTTTAGAAAGGGCTCTAACAGTTTGTGCAAGTGACTGGCTGAAATATGTATCAAAAGATGGCCAGTGTTAACTGAGGTCATGATGCCAAACTGCCCTGGCATAATGTAGTTGAGAGGATTTTAGAGCTATTGGGATTTTAGAATGAAATTTCCATGTAAAACTGCTCAATGACCCCAGAAATGTCAAGAGGATTCTCCTTTCACCAGGAGTATAAGGACAAAATTTTATGAGACTACCATCATCTTCCCTGAAGAGCTCTATGGTTGCTCTTCTCTGTAGGACCGATATTACCTTGGAAACTGCTCTCACTGAACTAGGATCTTTTTAACACCATGGGGATGATCAGAACTTGGGCTGGCAGAAGGCAAGTGGTAGCACTTAATTGTCAAACACATGGTGGGTGCAGCTGCCACAATGAACAGCAGACTCAAAGCAGCAATCAAAATAGTCTGAGTTGCATAGACCTATGGCATAGGCACATAGATAATGGTATACCTAGAAGTAAATTAGATGGGAAGTATACTAAATTCTTACTTGATCTGTATAAGCAAACTCATTCTAGTTTGAGCAAACAAAAGTCTAATTTGAATTACAGAAAGAGAGTCACAACCCCTTAATCAATTCCCAGAATTGAGACTACAGACCCAGAGCCCCTTGAATGATTAGAAGACTGGGTCCCTTTGGTTAAGAACCCTGATACACTGCTAAAAATTTTTACTATTAATTTTCCTCCCAGCCTTCCCCAAAGAGACCTTATACCATGGTTACTGTGCATTGGAGAAGAGGAAATCATCAGAAATTTTGGGATTATTAGATACTGGCTCATAAATGACATTAATTCCAGGATATCCAAAATGTCACTGTGGTCTACCAGTCAGAGTAGGTGCTTATGGAGGTCAGGTGATTGATGGAGTTTTAGCTCAGATCCATCTCACAGTGGGCCCAGTGGGTCCCTGGACCAATTCTGTGGTTATTTCCCCAGTTCCAGAATGTATAATTGGAATAGATATGCACAGCAACTGGCAGAATTCCACATTTGCCCCCTGACTTGCAAAATGAGGGCTTTTATGGTAGGAAGGCCATGTGGAAGTCAATAGAACTGCCTTTATCTTTCAAAATAGTAAATCCAAAGCAATAATGTATTCCCATAAGGATTGCAGAGATCAGTGCCACTTTCAAAGACATGAATGATTCATGGTTGGTGATTCACACCAAATCCCAATTCAACTTTCCTAGTAGCCTTGTGTAGAAAACAGATGGATCTTGGAGGATGCCAGTGGATTATTGTAAATTTAACCACATGATAACTACAACTGAAGCTGCTCTTCCAGATGTGGTATCATTGCTTCAGCAAATCAACACAACCAGTGATACCTTTATGCAGCTATTGAACTGGAAAATGATTTTTCCTCAATTGCTGTTCATAAGGACCACGAGAAACAACTTCTTTCAGCTGGCAAAGTTAGCAATATACCTTCACTAACTTATCTCAGGAGTATTTTTACTCTTCAGCTCTATGTCATAATATTGTCTATTAGAACTTGATCATCTTTCCCTCCCATAAGACATTACACTGGTCCATTATATTGATGATCTCATGTTGATTGGTCCTCTTGAGCAAAAAGTATCAACTATCTATACTTACCATTAAGGAATTTGGGTATTCTCCAGACAACCCTGAATAATACATAAGGTTTTCTTGCTTGCCAGAATTCAAGTTTTTTTTTTTTTGGTAATTGTAGGCCTTAGGCATAACCCATGTGAATGAGTGAAATTAATTTAACACTGTGAAGAAATAATAAACCAGGTCCATGTCATTGAAGAAGTCAGTGATCTTTTAGTTTAGTGTAATTTGGAAGTCGTCAAAACACTCATCTTATGTTGTAGTAAGAAAACATAATATTGTATAAAGATAAATATTTCAAAAACATTATATTTAGAATCCCACAGTTTTATTGAGCAGTTCATACATTGAGCATCTTCTCATTCAGAAAAGAGAAAGAAGCTCCCATGAGGGAATGAAAAGCTCATATAAGGCCAATCTAAGAAGTTCTCTCTCCTGGACCAACACTGGTTTATCAATAGGTACTGCTTATATACAATTCTTTAGGGTGTATTCCAATTTTCCATTTTCTTTGAAATTTCCTGCAGACCAATATTTTTGTCTTCTCGAAAATCCATTCTCAAGAAGGTATCCATCCTGGCAATGTCCAAAGAAGCTGTTCATTTTATTTTACTTAACAATGTCCCCCTATTTGGGCATTTTTCCATTGATCTTATTGGAAAGTTGACCAAAACACTCCTGTCAGCACCATTGATTTCTTTCCTTATCAAGAAAACAGTTATTTTGATTCATTTTTCCATTTCATATGTTTGTTTGGTTCATTCATTAATTGAAGTGAGATTCTGTAGGTAGAATTTAAGACCCTTGAAGTGGGATTACAACAGAACAATAAAAGGGGAAAATGTATATAATATTCATATTACTGTAGGAAAAACCCTTGATAAATGTCGAAGTTTATTCAAGCTAAAAACTTTCCTCAAATTAAAAATGAAAGAAATATCTTTAATCTGATAAAAACCAATCAATCAAACAAAATGCAAGCATTCTATTTTTGAAGGCTAAGTATATTACTATAGAACCAACTCACACATATATAATCACTATAAAATCTAGAAGAAATTATTGTCTCTCTGAATACACTATAGAGCAACCATCAAAGAAACAGATTATTGAGGGAGTTGATGCTTGGAGGAATAGGATGTCAATCAGCGAGTTTCTCAATTTTACAACATGTTGGAAGAGTTAAATCTACAACTTGTGGGAAAATTATTGTGTTAATACCATCAACACAATATTATTTACCTATCACATTATTAAGTATTTCAATCCATGAATTGTGGATGACTTTCTATTTACTTAGGTCTTCTTTAATTTTTCTCAGCAAAATTTTGATATTTTCAGTTTATAAGTATTCACATGTCTGGTTAAATTTATTCCTAAGGTTTTATTCTTTTTGATGCTATTGCGAATGGAATTTTTTCCTTTTTCATTTCAGAAAGTTCATTGCTGGTAAATAGAAGTAGGACTGATAGTTGCATGTTGATCTTGTATCTTGAAAATTTGCTCGATTTCATTATTAGGTCTGGTAGTTTGTTTCTTGGGAGGGAGTTCTTTGAGATTTTCTGAATATATGGAAATTTGTACAAATAGAGATAATTTTACTTCTTCTTTTCCAGTTTAGATGCAAAACTACTCTGGACATAGTTACCAGTAAATTGTTGAATAGAAATGGTTAAAGCAAGTATCCCTGTCTTGTTTCCTGTTGTTGTCAAGGTGCGGCGCAAAGGAAGAGTCAGACAAGTTGATGCATATGAAGCAGAGGGCTGCAGCTCATTCCGGCAAAAAACAGCCCAGAGATCACTGTGACCCTTTCTTTTATTTAGCTTAAAGCAATGCATAAATTCTTCCCCCCCTAACCTTGCTCTCCCACTATGTTTCTCTTACTACAGCAAGAACACTGCCTTCTCTGGCAGTCTACCAAGGGGCATAAGTATAAGCATTGTTTCTAGCCCTAAATGCCTTAGTCTATCTAATATCTCAGCTTGGTGCGTGAGAGCGCTACCTGTTCCTGTATTACTAGATAGTTTTTCTTAGGAATTTATACAGTAACTTCTTAGTGGTGGGTTCATCTGGCTCTGCTTCCTCCTACACACTTCTGCAGTAGGCAGAGACCTTGGAGACATTTACTAACGTGTCTCTGCCAGCAAGCATGTTTGTTGAATGCTTAACCCGTTATGCTCTGACTTTCAGCATCTTCTCCAACATTTCCAATCTTAGGGGAAAAGCTTTAAGTATTTCACCATTGAATATGATAATAGCTGTGGGTTTTTCATATATAATCTTATCAGTTTGAGGAAGTTCCCTTGTATTCCTTTTTTTCTGAATGTATTATCATGAAAATATGTTGTAGTATGTCAAACACGTTTTTCTGAACCAATTGAAATTATTGCATGATTTTCCCCTTCATTCTTTTAATGTGGTGTACTAACCTGATTGATTTTCATATGTTGAAAAACTTGTTTTCCTGGGATAAATTATCTATAGTCATAATGTGTAGTCATTTTTATCTGCTACTCCATTTGTTTTGGTAGCATTTATTGAGGATCTTTTCCCATCTCTCTATATATGAAGGATACTGGTCCATAGTTTTCTTTTATGGTGATGTCTTGGTTTAGCTTTCATACCATGATATTACTGGCCTGAAAGAATGACTTAGGAAGTGTTCCTTTCTTTTATACCTTGGAAGAGTTTGAGGAAAACTGCTGTCAATTCTTCTTTAATTGCTTTGTGGATTTCACAGTGAAGATATGTGGCCCTGGAGTTTTCTCTGTTGGAAAGTTTGTGATAAGTCTTTATTGTGATTACTGATTCAATCTTTTTACTTTTCATTGATCTGTCCAGATTTTCTATCTATATTTTTGTCAGTTTCAGTGATATGTGTGTTTCTAGAAAATTTTCTATTTAATCCAGATTATCTAAATTTTTGGCGTTCAATTTTTCATAGTATACTCTACACTCCTTTTTATTTAAGTACAGTTACTAGAAATGCCTCACTTTCATTTTTAATTTTATTTACTTGTGTCTTCTCTCTTTTTTTTTTTTTGTCTGCCTAATTTTTTTTTTCAATTTTGTTGATATTTTTTTAAGGAAACAGTTTTTGTCTTTGTTGTTTCTCTCTATTGTGTTTCTTTTCTCTTTTTCTTGTACTTGTTCTAATTCTATTTTTCCCTTATTTTTGCTAGATATGGATTTAGTTTGCTCTTCATTTTATAGTTCCTTTAGATGTAAAGATTTGAGATCTTCCTTTTTTAATGTAGGCATTTACAGTTATACATTTCCCTCTGAGAACTGCTCCTGCTGTGTCACATACATTTTGGTACGTAGTATTTAATTTTCATTATTTCAAACAATTTGTTTTTAGTTTCCCTTGTGATTTTTAATTACACTCCTTCATGGTTTAAGACAATGGTTGTTTAATTCCCTCATATTTGAGAATATTGCAGTTTTCCTTCTGTTATTGATGTCAAGCTTCATTTTGTTGTTAGAGGAGAGACTTTGGAAAACTTCAATCATTTTAAGATAATTGAAACATTTTGTTGCCTAAAGTATGGTCTAATCTGAATAATGTTCTATGCACGCTTGAAAATTTTGTGTGTTCTACCATTGTTGGGTGCAGTGTATTAGATAAGACTGTTCGTTCTAGTTGTTTTATAGTGATGTTCAAGTACTCTATTTCTGATTGATCATAATTAAAATCTACCTTTTATGGGAAATGAGGTATTAAACCTACAAGTATTATTGTAAAATGGTCTTTTACACTTATTATTCTGTTAAAGTTTGGTTCAAAGATTTTGGGGCTCTGTTGTTTGGTATGTATCTGTCTATAATTATTATGTCCTATTGATGTACTCTTTTAACAATTTATAATATCCTTCTTTGTCTATAAAAATTTTGACTTAAAGTATATTTTATCAAATATTAATATAGTCACCCTATTTCTCTTTGGTTATTCTATGCATGGATTATTTCCATCCACCATTTCATATTCAAATTATTTGTGTCATCAGCTCTAAATTGATTCTCTTATGGAGAAGATATAGTTGTATCATGTGCTTCTTTAAAAAACATTATACCATCTCTGTCTTAATTGGTGAGCTTAATCCATTTAACTTTAAAGTAATTAATAACAGGGAATCACTTATTTCTGCCATTTCCTATGGCTTTCTACAACTCATATCTATATTATTTCTAAATTAATGAAGCATTATTTTGATTGTGATTGATTTTTATAAAGCACCATTTTAACTCACTCTTCATTCCTATTTCTGCATATGTTAAGTTATTTTCTTAATGGTTATTCTGGAGGTAATAATTAATATCCTAAGTTTATAACAATGTAGTTTAAAATGACACTCACTTTGTTTCAATAGAATAAAATTGTTTGCTGCTATAAAGCTCCTTCCTCATTTATGTTCATTTTCCCACAAATTAGTTCATTATACATTGTAAGTTCATTAACATGGAATTATAATTTTTATCCATTTGTTGTTTAAATTATATAGAAGACAAAAAAGCTGTTACAAACCAAAACAGGAGTAAAACTATCTTCATAATTAAATGTGATGTGTAGTTACCATTTTAATTTTTTTCTTCATAGAGCTTGAGTTAATAGTGTGCATCCTTTCTTTTCAGCTAGAAGGATTCTCTTTAGCATTTCTTATAAAGCAGATCCTCTAGCAACAAAGACCCACAGCTTTTGTTTATCTGGGGATGTTTTAATTTCCCCTTTCATTTTGAAGGATAATTTTGCTGGATATAGAATTCTTTGGTTGACATTTCCATTTTCTTTCATTACTTTAAATATCTTTTGCCATTTTAAATGATTTACATTTCCTAACAGCCACAATAGGATAATAAGCAATGTCCCATTCTCAGGGGAATTGAAAAATAAAATGTGAACTATTCATACAGTAGACAACTCTCGGAGACAGAAAAATCACTGATACAACTCCTCAAAATATCTGATATACAATACAGTAATCAAAAGAAGGTGGCTACAAAAGAAATCATGCTGTATGGTTTTATTTACTTAAATTTCAAGATTAGTCAAAATTATATATTAAAGAAGTCAAAATAATGATTAACTATAAGGGATATAGAAATGTGTAGTAAATAAAAATAAATTCAGATACACAAAACTGGAATTTAATGTCAACATCCCAGTAGTACAAGAAATAAAGAAGAGTAAAAACATGGGTTCAAGGATTTGTGGAAATGGAAAGTTAAACTGGATTGTGAAACAATTGAAGATGGATAAATAAAATTCTAGAGTATATATACAATAAAAACTTAGCATTATACCACCAAAAGCTATGAAAAGAGTGAAGGGTAAGAGTAAAAAAGTATTTTATGATTCCATTAGAAGAAATATAAAGAATAGATGGAACACATAGTACACAGAATCCCAAAATGCTTCAGTAGTTAGATTAAATATAAATAACCTAAATAATCCAATTAAAAGATAAAGATTGCCAAACTGGAGTAAAAATTTATATGTCTTAAAAACATATATAAGACCTTTCTGTTGATAAGAAAGACTATTTGAAATCTATGCTAGCTGTATACATAGAAAATAAATTGGAAACAACATGGGAAAATATATTTATATATGACGGAAACACAAACCAAAAGCTGATGTGGCTATATGGATGCATTTTTATTAAATGGAGTATAACTGAAGGCAATGATATGTGGCTTAATATTAAGGCTATTTTGTATTCATGATAAATAAAATAGTGCTAAATAAATATTCACCAATTATAATAGGTTCAAAATATATAATGCATAACATGATATCTCAAAAAAGAGATTTAAAAATCCAAAGTTATAGCTAGGTATGTAAAAACAATTCAGCCAGTATAATAATCCTGAGACAACCATCAGGAAATGTATTAAGTTTTCTACAGTATAAATGACTAACTCTTAATGGTGCCAAATGAACATTCAAGTGTATATTGAGTAGTTTGAAATCATAAAGTTTGTGTTGTCTAAACACGATTGAATAAACTTGGAAATTAATGGCAGAAAGGTATATAGCAACTCTAATAGGCATGTTGAGACTTTGTACTTTCCTAACATGATCAGAATTATCCACTCATACCATTACTGTGAAGACTGAAGGACAGTTATTATAGAGCTTCCTCATAGGCACTTTGGACAGGTGCTAGTCTAAATGGCGTCCATGTTATATTTAGCCTTACTCTCAAGTGGCACATGAGGGTAGACACCACTGTTAATGTGCTAACAGGTGTAGAAACTGAGGCATCAGAGATAAATGATCACCCAGCTCACAGGCCACTGTGCTGGACTTTGACAATGGGATCATCTATATTTTGGACAATTTCAGAAAAACTGTTTTATCACTTAATCAAGTAGCAATACTGGGAGTTTGGTCTGACTAATGAAATCACTCCATTCTTGGGATGAAAACCTTGAGGATGTGCAGGAAAACTTAGTGTCCAAGGATTGTACTGAGACCAGGATTTGGTCTTGAGGATCCACAGGCATTTCACCATAAGAGCACTCAGAATATTAGGGAAACTGTGATTTTCTTTCTGTTTACATGATTGTCCCTTTAATCTTCACCAATTTTTTTTCAGAAGTTCAAATACACTAATACATTTTAATATATAAAAGTTCCATTTATGGATATATTTTACATGGGTCCTGTTCCCTAACCATGTAGAACCAATTATCTCTTTGAAATTACCTGCGGACACTGGCTGCCATTGTTGCCAAAGCCAGTATTCCCAAGGGTTTTCTCTGATGCCATTTGGAAATAAAACAACACTGAACTCTGACTACAATAGAAACATTCCAATCAAGATGTTAGTCAGGTCTACTAAATATGCCCACTCATCTTTGCCTGCAGGTGAAACATCATTGGACCCTTACCAGAAATCCTGACGTGTCTTTCCAGTGTAGGAAAAACAGTATTAATTTCTGAGACTTCGTTGTTATTAACTCCCTTCCCTCCATGAATCATCACCATTTCTCTCCTGCACTACTCACTTGATATTTTGAAAACTGTCGAGGGGTGTATTATTAAAAATATAACTATGAAATGTGCTAACACAATGAGGTAAAGCTCATCTTTTTATTCAGTGCAGTAAAACTCAGTTCAAGCAGTGTTAGCAGACTTGATAGCTGTTCATGCAAGCAAAGAGTAAGCTGGTTGCAGCAGCAGATGGAGCAGGGACAGGAGCAGCTCTGCACACTGACCAGAGCTTCAATACGCAGAATGCTAATTTAAATTTATGCTTAAACTGATCTAGTTCAGATGGGATGTGTTTAAATTAACCTAAAATAATGTAATGTGTGTATATATATATATATATATATATATATATATATATAT